>QNQO01002541.1:0-104262 GCA_003290165.1 Berberis thunbergii | reverse complement strand
TCACCAATGAGGAGTCCTCTTCCAATTCTGTGCAAGATCAATAGAAGTGTTAGCCTCAGCTGCAAACATTTTGCCTATCGTGCTGTCAACGATCCTGCCTAGTATAGGGCGCGCCACGTCGCCAGAACTTGACCTTGCGGATTGTAGCAAAAACACCAAAGCTACCTTGTTAGAAAGTATAAAAAAAAAACTAGCATCAAAACTGACTATAATCAGGTTCGATTAAAAAACTAAGGAAAATAGCGAAGCTGGTTAGGTTTAAGGTTGATTACCTAGTTGACTGGATCTGACTATGGATCATAGAGATTTGTGATATGGTGTTTATGGTGATAGGTATTGTTGGAGGTGGTAGTTGTAGTGATAGTGGTAGTGGTGCTGGTGGCTTTGCAAGATATTTCTACTTGATGTTATCTTATTTTACCAGGGTATTGGTAATTAGGAATGACAATTAGACGCCACATTAGGTCTACGTACAAATTGTTAGGCCATATGGTTCAACCTTGAAGACAATGGAAAGGTAGTGAATTGGATTAGTAGATTTGTTCTACAACCTGCAAGAGTGTATGAGCTTTGAAGAAAATGGAAAGGTAGTGTATGTTTTGTATATAAATGAAAGATGTATATATAATGACGGAGTGATTCTACATAGCGAGGAAACGAGCGAGGGGAGGGAGGCGGCGGGGTGGGGACCGTCCACCCCTGCTCGGGATGTGTGCCATCATTTTTTGTGCATGCATCCCGAGCGGAATGAACGGTCCCCACCCCGCCACCTCCCTTCCCTCGCCCGTTTCCTCGCCATTTAGAATTTCTCATAATGACGAGTGTGTGGACGTGCTTCAAAGTTTACTTTCCATGTACGATTCAATTTAGATCAAAACAGAGAACATACGTGACATTGTTCTCTCCGCAACGGGAGGTAGTCCTTGACGCTCGAACGAATCAAGCATATTTGAAGCCCTTCTAGGTAGCGAGGGAAAAAGCGAGGGAAAGGGATGACCCATCTCCCTTGAGATAAGCAATGTTGCGTATCTCAAGAGAATGGGTGGTTACACTCATCCCTCGACCCCTAAAATTCCCGTTGTTGTATTCATTCCTTCTTTCCAAGTATTTACATTTTTTTCACCTCTCTACGTTGAATCTCTCATTTTCTTATCTCTTCAATAAATGTACCAAGCTAAATATCTCTTCTTTGAGTTTCTAAAAAAAAAGCTTCGTTCTTTCCTAGGCCCAAACATGCTAGGCCCAACTACTAATGAATGTCTCTCCTTAGACCTACCAAGCTTGCTTGCTGGTGCAACTCTGCGATGGCATTGAAGAGGATACCGGATTTGGTACCCACGCCTAAGCCACACAAGAGTAGACTGAATATATTGACTTCCATTTCCATGATAAATTAATCAATTCCACATAATCCTTTCATCTAAGTAAGCATGTCGTTAACTGTTAATAAAATATTTTAGAGAATTGTATTAATTCTTTGATTGAATACAAACTTATATATAAGCTAATTTTTACCTAACTTTATTGAAACATGAAGCTTAAAACTTGCTATACAAGATATTGTAATAGAGTCCATATTCTGACTTTCATTCTTTAACATATTTTGACTTTTCTTCTTGTACAAATGATTAATCTTAGACTTGGGCTTGACTATGTTGAGTGTAACCCCTACATATTTAACACGCTCCCGCAAGCTAGACATGTAGACGTAGATGAAATGTGCAGCTTGAAAACTTTAAAATCCAATTTGGAGAAGATGAGTGAATGAGAAATTTGAGATGAAGATTGTAGATAGTGATCAAATCAGAGGAGTTTAAATTCTCTTCTTTTGCTTCTACGGTTGTTTCTAATTTGTCACCGTTGGCATTTGCATGAGAAGAAAATTATTACTGGTGAATTCTGATAATTCAAGTAGGAAACGAGTAGAAGTAGACTTCTAGTCTCAATACTCTCCTCAACGAAAAGTTCAAAAAAATTGCTCAGCATTTGTGCTGACATGTGCTAAGCATTTATGCTAGTATGTGACGAAGAAGATAACCGGAGATGAAGATTCCGGTGGTGAAGAGAGTTTTCTCCGTTGTGGTGTTGGGAATTTTTTTTCTGCTTATGTTCTGGTAAGAGAGATAAGAATTAGGTGATGGAGAAACACTAGTTGTTGGATCGTGAAGGAGTGGAGGCGAGAACAATCCAGTTGAAAGAGGTGATCGAAGAAGGTTCCGGCAAGGCTCTTAAGTTGTTGTTTGATTTGTAGTGGTGCAGAGTGGAATGCTAGGTGCAGATAACGTGTGAAGAAAAATGATATTCTGCTTATGTTTTCCTTCTCTTTTCTTCTTTAGACCTCTCTCTTCTTCTGGTTGTGTACTGTCGAACTGAAGAAGGGAGTGTGAAGAGAATGAGAGGATGTGGGAGAGTGGCGGACGAACAATGATATGTCTGGTGGTAGTATGGTTGTTGTGTAAGAAGAGATTTGAAGGGATCTCGTGGTTGTGTCTGCGAAGGTAAGATCAGATTGTGAAACTGCTACAAGGAGAAGTGGCGACGAACGTGGTTGTGTCTCGCAATGTGGTTTGTTATGATCGATCTGCAAAGCAAGATCGAGATGGAGGCTGATGGTGTGGATTTGCAATGGTGAGATGGTGGCTGAAAAATAGAGGCGAGATGAATATTAGGGTGTGTTTGGTTGCATGAAATCCTATGCCATGGGAATTCATGAGGGGACCACTATATTTTAGGCTAAATTAATAGATCACTCCACATCCACCATTTGGTTTTGTGATCAATGGTGGGAATGGAAGTCTCATAAACATGGGAATCCCACTCCTTGGCCCCCCAAGGCATTGTGATTCCCATGTTCATGGGACTTTCATTCCCACCATTGATTACAAAACCAAATGGTGGATGTGGAGTGATATATCAATTTAGCCTAAAATGTAGTGGTCCCCTCATGGATTCCCATGGCATAGGATTCCATGCAACCAAACACACCCTTAGAGGAACCAGAGGTTGAGATCATTGGTGGCAAGTGGTAGTGGTCTGGTGAGATGGTTGCTACGATGAAATGGTCCATTGGTGATGGCGTGATGCTTGGTTGAAGCAGTGACGATGTAAATGGCAAAAGGAAAAAAAAGGACGAGATCGTCTGTTGACGTGATGGAAGACGATAAGATGGCTGGTGGTTGAAGGTGATGGAGCTGTGACGATGTGCTGGCTACCGTGTGAATGCTGGCTTGATTGTGGTTTGTTAGTAACAAGATGGTGGCTCAATTGTTGGTGAAGTGAGTTCAATTGCAAAAAAGTAAGACAAACATCGAAACAAAGAAAATAATTGTTGGAAGAAGATCCTCCTTTCCCCGCCTCTTGCGTATACAGGGGAAGAATTTTAGTGCCCTAAGTCTTACTTACAAACAATCGTAGCAAGATCTCAAGACCACCGCTCTGATACCATATTAAGAAAATAATTGGAAAATTATATTAATTTCATGATTGAATATAAACTTATAACTTTTACCTAACCTAGAAACAGAAAATTTAAAACTTGCTATACAAGATATTCCAATAGAGTCCTATTCCGACTTCATTCTTTAACATATTTTGACTTTCTTTTTGTAGAGGTTAATCAATCTTGAACTTGAACTTGAACTTGGCTATGTTGAGTGTAATGTCTACAGAAGAAGATTATATGAGGGCATATGGCATTGTTGTCATACATATTGTTTTTTTTTATTAAAGATGGCTTCCATCTTCCTTCCTGAATGCAACCTATAACGTTGAATGCCGCAGAATGTATAACAAGACAATGTAAGGAAGACGAACCAATTGTGGAAACACAAGTTGTGTATTATATTCCTCGTTCAAGTCGTTGATTCTTAACATCATATAACTGATGCAAGTATCTAAATACGTACATATAGCAACTCAGCCTCCAACAACCACTATACAGAACACCCTGAATTGCAGAGGCATTTTAGAGATTAAACATAACCTTAATAGCATTACCTCCCCGAGCACTAGTTTCGAAAGCTTCTTCTACCTCCTTTTGAGAAAGCCCGAACCTATGGGTTATAAGGGGCTTCACATCAATCTTTCCACTACTCAGAAATTCGAGGCAAAGAGGCCAAGTATTCTTATAGCGGAAGATTCCAACAACATCAACCTCCCTGCCAATAGTAAAGACCAAAATATGAATGACTAGAAGAAACAGGAAATATGCAATACACTTTTACATCTGAATCTCGTGTAACAGCAGAACTGCAGAAGTTAGGCTGGGGTAAAAAAGAAGAAACGATGTATACCTCGCAGATGCTCCAGTAAGAGGAACAGTCATCTCATCATGACCCATTCCCACAAGGCATACTTTACCACCTGCTCGAGTAGCACGCAAGACAGTAGACATGGTTTTACCAAAGCCGACACAGTCAAAGCTAACGTCAACGCCAGCTCCCATAGCTTTCTGGATCTCAACTACTTCTTCAGCAATATCCTGTAAAAGAGTTGCAGTTATTAAAGGGTATCTAAGAAACCAATAATTTAGGTAAAACTTGAGAGGAATGATTTTAACTATAAAATACGAAAATAAATTTGATGTGGAGGGCTTAGGAGATTCTTTAAGAATGCTGGGAGGACTTAGTTGTAAATTATAATTACTCTTGGAACTAGCTAAGAAGTGGTCCATCATACTTCTCATGCCCACAAACTAAACCATCAATTTTAGGATTTAAGAACTTGCTTTTGGATAGACAAATTGTGTGTGAGCAGAAAGTCTTAGTAATGAGCTGAATTTTTATGATGTTAAACCAAAATCAAAATAGTACATATAAGATATGAAAACACGTCCTCTTGTAATTTTTAACAAGTAAATTGATGCATTATCTTATTTTCCTCTGTACTGATGAATAAAAGAAGTCCAACAAGAAGTAAATTGTTTGGAACAAGTGATCAGAAGAACATCACATACCATAGTGTTTGTTGAAACTTTAACAATACTATCAGCACCAAGGTCCTTTGCAACAGATAAACGATGATCATCCACATCTACAATAACAATTTTAGGGGAGCCAAAAGCACGGGATGCTAGCATAGTTACGAGGCCAATAGGACCTGCTCCCGTGATCAATACACGTGTCTCTGGACCAATGTTTGCTCGTCTACAAGCATGGACACCAACACTCAGAGGCTCACACATGGCTCCTTCCTCTAAGCTCACATTATCAGGCAACCTAAAACATAGATTCTCCGGATGCACTATCTGTTTTACAGACAATAAGGCATCGTTAACATTATATCTTATCTTGTCCACTTTGACTTGCTTATAAATTAAACACATACTAATTAGAAAGTAGAAACACCTACCTTATCCAGTAGATGCAAACATCAATCAAGACCACAATTTTATACTTGCTAAAGTCAAACAAGTAAATATGAGTAATTGATAACCAGGTATGAATTTCTCTGTCCTACATTTACAGGGGGGTATTCAATCATGGATTTTAATAGAGTTTGAAAGACTTTAAATCTCATGGATTTTAATAGAGTCTGAAAGACTTTACAGAATTCACTGGATTTTAATGAATTTTAAGTGACTGGATTTTGTGGAATTTACAGAATCCATTGGATTTTAATGGATTTTTATTATTGAATTTTCTGAATTTTATAAAGAATTGTTATGGATTTCTATTGAATTTTATAAAGGATTGTTATGGATTGTGAGCTTTCTCATAAGTTTAGCGTAGTTGAGTTGTTTATAACTTTATACAGAAGAGAGCAATAGATCAGACAGAAGAAGGAAACTTTATTTGATCAAGATGGAAAACTTTCTATTCCTGTTGCTTCCTAATTTGAGAGGTGAGTAAATTCAAGAGAATTACAATTAGTAGTGCCTGGCACAGGGTGGGTTTGTTTCCAAAACTTTTAGAAGCAAATTGACAATTTCGCATATAGAACTTTTTATGGTAGCAAAACAACTACTTGTAAACGAGTTGCTACTCTCACATAATTTGCCATTACAGTAGTTGAAAGCCACAGTCATTAATTCTTTAAGCAGATCATTAATTTACAAAAGCATCATACATTATAAGAAGCTTGCTCAAATGAAATATGGTAACTTAAGATTGTCAACCTGATACTCTAGTCTGAAACTGGATCCAAGTAAGGTTTCGAAGTAGCAGAATTTAATTCACAAGTTCAGAACCTCATTAACACGGTGTTCAACCTGATCTAATTTGGACCATCTACGAAACATACTTATTCTGTACCCTGCCACTCAAATAAGTTCCCTTTGTATGCAGTACTGACTGCCAAGTGCCAAACCATTGTTCAGACTTCAGCTTAGCATTTGGCTAGTCTGAAAATGATAAGCACATGAACCATCCATTTCTACCAGCTAGACTTCTTTGAGAGGAGCAATATTCACCCAATTACAACAGAAGTGTACCAAATCATTCTACTACCACCAAAAGAAATTCTGATGGATGGAGATCAGTCTAATGAATTAGTTTTAATGAAATCCAAATAACTCCTTGGCAGCATTGATGTTTGTACTCTACTCTTCCTTTTGAACAAAAAATGTTGAATCTTCTCTAAAACAAAGCAATCCAAATCATGTACATTTCATAATGGCTTCTTTCCAGTGGTAATCTAAATGATATCCATGATACTTTCCTTGTTAAAAATGTTATCCAAAATGATTTGGCTAATTCAGAAACATTTCATCATTATACACCACAAGACCTAAATAAGAAGAAAATCAAATATTGTAACACTGTAATGGATCGCAAAATAAATATTTCCAAGTCATATATTCAACAAAAAGAAGAAACTCTGATTAATTGAGAGTTGGAAGATACAACTTAAATAAAAATGTAGCAAACTGTAAAGTACACTGTTGCATACTAGTTGGAATTCACTCACTCTGCTCTTTCCTTCAAGCATGTTCACCCCAATCCACCTCTTCCTTGGTGGAGCTGGGATCGGCTTCTCTTTTCGTTGATCAAGTAGGGGAACTTCTCCAAGCTGCAATAAATAATCCATTGCTTGTTCTTCAAGATCAAGATCACCATGTATTCATTTGTTCAAACATCTCCAACCCATCATCCCCTCCACATTCATTGCATACCCTTTAATCATAATATGCCACGAATTAAAGTCCCTCTCAAGCATTGGATCAAACACCCTCCTTGCATCCTTCATACTCCCACATTTAGCAAACATTTCCATCGAATGATTCAGCAATCGAAGCTCGCTCCTAAACGGCGACCTCATCAAATAATCAAACACCTTCTTCCCCTCCTCCAGCAGCTTCAAACCTCCACACGAAGACAACAACTCATCGAACACTTTCGCATCATTAGGAACAACAACCCCTTGTGTCATCAACTCCACTGCCTCCTTCACCTTCCCCTCTCTGCGCAAACTCACCAAGTCGACATTTTGATGTGGTGGGGGTGGATGAACAGCTACAACAGTGTTTGGGGTTTTAGAATTCCACTGATTAGGATTTGGGGTTGGATTTTCCCTCTGTGGGTACCCTTGATTTGGATTTCCTCGCTGTGGGTACCCCTGGTTTTGTGAACCCCATTGTTGATTAGGGTTAGGGTTTCATCCATACCCTTGATTTTGGCTTCGATTTTGGTGCTCCCATTGATTGGGGTTAGGGTTGTTGACATGCTGAGGAGGAAAAGACCCATCTTGATTCAAAGCTCTGGGTTCTTTGTTGTAAGGTGGTGGTGGTCTTTGTTGTTGACACTCATTGTTAGTGACAGCGTAAGTGGTGAGAGATCTCTTGAATGGCAAATTTTGAAGAAACAAAGCGATTGGGTACCTTTTAGAGAGAGCCAGAGTAGCCACGATGAGGTTCCCTGTTCGATGAATAGCCATTCGAGAAGCCATGTTATCTCAAACTAGAGTTGAAGGAGACACAATGTTGGTGGGAAAGAGGGAGCAGATAGATTGAAATCCGAGGGTAAGAGGTCGGATTTGTAAATGAGTTTGATATTTATATTTTTCACAAATAAATCCTTCAAAGTCCTTCAAAATCCATCAAGTCAACAAATCCATTAAAATTCTCTGTTGTTTGAATACCCCTAGATTTCATTGTATTGTTTAAAATCCATAATTGAATACCCCATGATTTTAATGGATTATAAAACAATCATTTAAAATCTATATTTGAATACCCCTAGATTTCATTGTATTGTTTTAAATCCTTAATTGAATACCCCTATATTTTAATGGACTTTAAAATCTTTCAGAATCCATTAAAATACATGATTGAATACCCCCCCCTTAAATTCCAAATTAACACATTTCTTTGTGGTTCATTATTTTGCTTATGCTCTTCAAATGTGCTAAATTTGCATGAATAACAACAAGACAATCCAACTTATAACCTCGAAACTTCTTTCTTTGAACCCTCAATTCTTGTGTATCAAAAACTTAGTAAATTAAGAAGTGCATACTTGATACCTGATTGGCAAGAGAGCCATGGACGGGAGGCGTAGCAAAGAATTTCATTTCGGGGCATAGATTGTAGCTACCGTCTTTGCAACGATCACAACGCCAACAGCTGATCCCAGGTTCTAGAGCTACTCTATCACCCAGACCTAGAGACTTGACTTGAGATCCAACTTCTTCAACAATACCAGCACATTCATGCCCAATTACCATTGGTTCCTTAACAATAAAATCAGCACATCTCATTTTCTGCAACATACATACATGCATCCAAATCAGTGGTCATCTATATAAAAGTGACAAAACCCAATCAAAGATAAAGATTATGGAATCAAGAACTACTTCAACCTTGAGATAATGAACATCACTTCCACAGATGCCCACAGCCTTAATTCTGATCTTCACATAATAGGGTCCTTTGGTAAATTGTAGCATAAGAGAAGAGAACCCGTAGTTTATTTTTACTCGAAACAAATCAAGAAAAAACATCAAAGATGGAATATGGGTTGTAATTAAACAGATTGAGAAATGGAAAACAAACCAAGAGGGGGAAGCTGGAAAGGTTGTATTTTGAGATTGTTGACACCAAGAAGCCATGTTCATGGGCGGACCTACTAAGGGGCGAGGGGCCCCCTCAATTTTTAATATATTTTTAGTATATATATTTTAGTTTTAAAACATTAATTATATAATGTACAATACTCAACTGCCCCCCCTAAGCATTTGTTGGTGTAGTGGTTGGAGGTTTATCATTTTAAGAAAAGACCTGAGTTCGATACTCTTCGAGTGCATTTTTATTTTATTTTCAATGCAATTTATTAGTAATTGCAAACATTAAAAAATGTTTAGTTTAATAAAAATTTATTAACATTAAAGAAATGAATTGTTTTTTATAAGTGATATTATACCCCTAACAAAAAATATTTAAAATTAATATCTAAAATAATAACGATAGAATTTAATGAAAATATATACCATTAACCAACTCGTTTTATTTTATTTTCAATGCAATTTTATTAGTAATTGCAAACATTAAAAAATGTTTAGTTTAATAAAAATTTATTAACATTAAAGAAATGAATTGTTTTTTACAAGTGATATTATGCCCCTAACAAAAAAATATTTAAAATTAATATATAAATAATAACGATAGAATTTAATGAAAATATATACCATTAACCAACTCGTATAAAATTTGAGCCTCATATAAACTATTTTTTCTTTGAAATTGCATTATGATCATATTAGATTCGCAAATTTCAAATTTTTTTTAGCTTCACCTAGAACTTATCCTAATTATTTTGTGATTCTCAATTCTAGACAACCAGGCTTTATAGCCACTTTTTGGTCAAGTTTTAAGTTTTTTACATTTCTATCCCTTCTATAGATAATGTTTGTGGTTGTAATTTAAAGAGAATGGGTAAATGTGTAAAAATGCTCTAGCCTGGCTAAAAAATGGCTTTAAAGTCTGGCTTCCTAGACAAAGTCTTTTGTGATATTAGTTATATATTCTAGTTATTATGCTTGTTTGCTCTTTGCTAAGGTTATCAATAGTGACCTTATTTTGGCTTAAAATGGATTACACTTGGATCCAATTTGATATATGCATTGTATTTTTTATAGTTGAATTTTTTTATTAGTTACTAGCTTCGGTAAAAAAATTTGGTTTTACCATTAATAACCCCCCCCCCCCCCCCCCCCCCCAACTAAAATCCTGGATCCCCCCTGACCATGTTCACTTGTTAATCATCTTGTCCCTCAAGAGAACCCATCTCGTCTCTCTATCTTTGGTAAAGGGGATTCTAATATTCTATTACTGTCTCAGTGCTGACATACCTCCCTTGTTTCGATTCTTTAACAGTGTTTGTTTTGATTTTTTTGTTATTAGAAAACAAAAAGAGAAGAAACTAATAAGAAAACGCTAAGACTACCTGTCAGTATGGGCGACAAATCAGATACATATATACATACATACATTCGCGGATGGTTTAAGTGGATGAGTAAGAGGAAACACATGCAATTTTAATGATGGACATCCAACTTTTGGACAATCTTGTTGATAAAAATCTAAATTTGATATTTGATGATTTTCTTGTCCAGATATCCATGGCCTCTTGGAATTATATAGGGATCCTATTTTGGCATTGGATTAGCTAAGTGTTGCTTTACCATAACTTTACCCATATTAAATAGTAAAAATCTTACGGACATAGATTTGCCGAAGAGGCCCTGACGGAACGAAACTCCAATTTCATTAATGGATGGTCCTTTCTCATTCAACAGGAAACACGGGCCACCAGTGAACAAAGAAAGAGGGGAAACCATAGTGGTATTTTAGAGTTTAATGATTAAAAATGGTTAAAGAGAAAAAAAAATTCTTTTAACAAATGGATATCACATTAGATGCATGACTGGTTGGTTTGAATTGGGGATAAGATTGCATGAATGGTAAAGTTTTTGCATATTGGTGTGAGATTTATTTTCAGAATTAAATTAATAAGATGGTTGTTTCCCAAATGCATGAGGTGATTATAGAATTTTACTCACAATACTAGTTGAGCTACAGAAAAGGTTTTCTATGGTTGGGTTTGATTTAAGGTATTCTATGGTTGGGTTTGATCTAAGGTATTCTATGGTTGGGGAAAAATTAATGTTAGAAAAATATTTATGTAATGTTAGAAAAATTACAGAATTGTTCATGGGGAATGGGAGTTATATGGTCTAGAATGAGTATAAACTAATCAGGGCTAAGCTTAAAAAACCATTCATTAAACTCAAGTTTCGATAACATATGTATATCAATGGAAAATAAGAATGTTTGTTTATATATTTGATGCTTCTTGAGGTACCCAAGTCAAATTTCCTCTTTTCAACAATACAAATTTGCCTCTTTTGTGCTTGTGGGGGTCACCCCATCATTTGTTAGCAACTCAATGTAAATGATAACGGACAAAAAATATCCCTTTAGCTCTATTCATTTTTTACATTTAATATGCATATAGCATAGGTAAATAATGATGAAAGCTAGGGGCATTTTAGATTTTTCACAATACACGGACACACAGACACACCGACAACAATTCTTGTTAGAGAATAGATATCCCCCGAGGTAAGTTAGCTGTAAGCAATGGTGGAACAAATGTACTTTTTTCAATACTTTAAATGATTAATTTTACCATTTCGAGAGTTTCGCCATAGGCAAAAAAGATGTCAGAGCTTCTCAACTCAGATATTTCACAGCAACGAATACTTATTTGTTTTGTTGCGAGTCCTGTTTGAGCAACAAAACCGTGCTTATCAACGAAGAGATATTTTTGTCACAATCGTGATGATGCTCATGAGTGGAAACCAATGATGCATGGACACAGACAAGCGCGTCGCATTGAATACAAAAAATGTAGAGAGAAGAAGAGGTGCAAAAGCAGATATCAAGATGACACTCTGTTGTAACAAGAAAAATCAAATAAAAATAAAAATAAAATATATATAGAGGGAAGAAGCAAATGAAAGAAGAAGAAGAAGAAACAACAACATAAACAATCTCTTTAATTTAGTGGCTCTTTGCCTAATTTTTAAATTTCAATTGAAAGAGTCATTCACTTGAGATAGATCAACAACCATTAAATTATGTGATTATTTACACACGTTCAAAAGTAAAAAACAAAGTTGATTGCCAACTCTTAGCTGTGTTCTAGGTGTATCGAAGGCGTGTCCTATACATTGACTATATTGACCATTGACACCTCCAAATGCATGTCAAATGCATGTCGAGCGAGTGTCAATGTCGGACGCGAATACAACAAATTTTCTTAAAAGTCCACGATTCCTTAGTGGAAACACTCGTATGCAAAGTTGTTAGTATAACATGTGCACTAGCATCTAATGTAAAAATGTAATTCATATGATGTCCAATTCGGGAAACAATGGAATTTACATATTTTTGCCCCTGAATAACACAAAACATGAGCTACAGGAAACACCACAATCCTTTCCCACCCTTGGAATTGTTTCTTATTAAGCCACGACAATCAGTAAACAGAACAAGATATAAAATACTATCAGCTGATTGTCCGTGTTTCAGACTATTTTTTTCTCTCTCAAAACTGACTTCTAAAATATCAATTTGATTTTGTCCGCTTTTTTCCAAACTTCAAATAAAACAGCAGCGCACATCTCCGACAGCAAGAAGAAAAAGAAAACTCCCGTGAATGATGCAACAAAAGCTGATTAATACTCGTCCAGAGCTATTTAGCTTTCAGACCACTTCCACACTTTGAGCTCACCAGTCCCATCTCCAGTAAAAAATAATCCTCCAGGACCAAGTTGGATGACCCAGATTTCCTCCATTGAAAATATCTGCCCCCGTTCACTAAATCTAAAACAACATAAAGCAACAAACTTTTGATTAACAGAACTGTCATTATATGTTGAAATGGAAATGAGATACACAGATTTCAGTTAACCTACGATGGCAGGTCATAGAACCGCACAGTGTTATCGTTACATGAGCACAACAATACAGGTTTGGCTTGTGCATCATGCATTCCACAAAGCCCAAGCACACCCTGCAATGTAATAGCCAGAGGAAATCATAATTACAGAAAGTTCATCTATAAAGCCACCAGGCAACAGCAATTAAACATGAATGCAAACAAGCAGAACAATGCAAAACTTTCAAAAGAAAAGATGAAAAAACAAAGCAAGATGACAAAAGAAGGGGATGAGGGCCATCAATATTAAGAACCTCAGAATTGAGGCTTTAGATATAGGCTTCATGCCAAAGCTGTCACACCTTGTATACAAGAGATGAATGGGAGAGAAATGAAAAGAGTACGAGAAACCATGGTTAAAGCAATTCACATATTTTATTCAGGGACAATCAGAGATGCAAGTTGGATGAACATAATCTGTTTTATATGTAACAGGCTTAAAGTGAAACTCTTATCAGGTTTGGGATTGGCATCTCAAGCTTGTTATGCTAGGTCAAGGTTTGGAATTATCATCTAATGGTTTGGAATTCCTCAACCTTGAGTGCTCCACCACCTTATCATCGAAATTAGGTACTTAATATGTAATTTCCAATATGAAGTGGGTTCAATATGTAATTTCCAATATGAAGTGGGTTCATGTGTACTAAAGGTCTTTTGAATGTAACATGGACACTGGTACACGTAAGACAATAACATGTTAGAATGAGCTCATTGATGAGAATTCCTATTTACTGGTACACGTAAGACGAAACTCTCTAGCTTTCCTTTTGCAATATCATACAAATAATTTCTTATTCAAATTTGAGACAACTCAAAAGAGTTAAAAATAATGGAATTTTTTTTTTTTTTTGACATTCTGCGCAAGAAGATTGAGGGCAACGTGAAGAGACGAGTCCCCAGATCACAACAAAATGGGGATCTAAACCTTGGCTTATTTTTCCATGGAAGAGATGGTATCTTGAGCCTTTTAGTCACCATAAACATTTTGCTAACAAATATATGTCGAGGAATTACTAATTAAAAAGAAAGAAAGAAAGAAAGAAGCTAAAATGATGTTTTAGTTGAGACAATATATTTTAGAGCTTTTTTTAAAATCAAATTCGAACATTCAACTTCATCAGACTAGGAGATGTGAAGGTAAAAATGATTGGCAATCAACTTACATGCTCTTCCTTGTGCGTATATGTTACTTCCAAACTCCCACTCTCAGATGCAACCCACACCTGTAAAAAAAAGAACAGAACACAAATGCTAGGTCAACAGTTAAGTTCTAGAAAAATCTAACTTTACTAAAGTGAAATAATCAGTGTCAGCAAACCTTTATTGTTTGATCCAAGGAGCAGGATATTAGAAATTGTTCCCAACAAAGAACAGACATGACAACTGATGTGTGCTCCGTTAAAGTTTGAATACATTGTAGTGTGTCTAGATCCCACACCTGAAGAAGTGGATTTGTGTTAGAAAAAAATTTAATAGTCAACATAACAGAATAGGGATAATGTACAAGTTAAGAAAATGAAAAGGATTAACATATTTTCATCACAATTTGTACAGAATATGAATCAAGAGCAGCTCCAATACACATTCTAAAACAAGACCTAGTATAACTATTGTTTGATCACAAGGGATATATCAACCATGACAAAACTCAGTACCCCAATTACCTTCTAACACCGCTATTTCTCTCCTAAAGACCCAAACATGGTGAAGCAAAACTAACAGAACCATAGAGCAGAACAAAACAGATGGTCGTTTTTAACAGCCTTTAGGCTGTACAAGTTTAATAAATAATTAAATAATTAAAAAGGACAAAATATTTTCATCACATTCTAACAATATGTCAATCTAGAGCAGTTTCAACTTTAAATATACATACTAAAAACTATAATATTCAATTGTTGTAACTTTCAAAGACAGGGAAGGGAAAGGGCAAGATTTATCAGGTAGACTGCGTGGAATTGGTAATTTTCTACACTATGGAAAGACAACAAAAACCTGACGTTCATGCTACACAGACTAAACCTAGACTATCATATATTTATTCCCCTTCATTGATAACAATATTGGACTGGTATGACAATTCAAGCAAGCATAGAGAACAATTCAAGCAAGTATAGAGAACAATTCATGCTGACATAAGTCAAAGGAGTAAAACATAAGTAGAGTATGGCTGAGAGCAACAGTTACTAGAAAGTAGCAACCAGTGCATTATTAAATGATTTGCTAATAACTGATTGATAAAACAACAATATATTGATGAAATAAGACCTAGTATTACTATTATTTGATCACAAGGGATAGATCCACTGTGATATAATTCAGTAACCCAGCTAACACCACTAAACACTTTCTCTCTTAAAGACCCGAAAGAACCAGAACTAACAGACCAACATGACAGATTGTGATTTTGAACAGCCTTTAGACTGAACCACTAATGTTTAAGAATATCAATGCTAAAAAGTGAGAAATTCACATCTGTAAATAGGAAAATGTGATTATATAACCAACTTACTCTGATGGTTTTGTCCATGGATCCAGAGTAGAGTCTATTGGCTCCAACAACTAATGACACAACAGAAAGGCTGTGTCCCGTGAGAGAAGTAGCTGGCTCAAAGGAGTTCGTTGCAGCATTAAATCTCCATACCAGTATATTACCATCCTGCATTAAGTGCAAAATATGCAAGTCATACCCAGTTCAGAAGATAAAAAATAAAGAAACTAAATCTTGTTTATAAACTCAATGACTAATTGAAAAAAAAAAAATTTAGAAAAGCAAATGAGAACCTGTATTCCGGCAAAGAGCATTCCATTGCCTGCAACCAAGGCATACACTTGTCCAACAGGTCCACTAAGACTAATCTCAGCATTAGTTTGGGTATTCCATGCCTGCAATTGTACGGAAACCATTAGTGTAAAATGTTTTAATTAGTAAAGAGGTGATACACCGAGAGAAAAACAAACAAGGCAAATAGCAAATTATAGGTCTGAATAGAACAGAAAAGGGTACGATATATCAATTGAAAGGGGTAAGAAGACGCAAAAACTATATAGTAACTCAGTCTAAAATGACACATCACCGGAACCAGTAGAAAATATCAACTGAATCCTGTGTTCATAAAAAGATCTAATCCCTTAATTATGCACTTGGAATCTAATCCCTTTACAATGCATCTGAAAGCTAACCACTTTACAATTCACTTGACCATAATAAGTAGTATTTTCACACCTTGAAGGGCATCTCAGAGGATATGGTAATTGCTATTGAAAATCTGATTTCTAATAGGGAGAAAGTCCAAAAGCATGAAGGGCATCTTCAACAACTCGTTTGTTGGGTGGAACGAATGGGATTGGCTGAGTTTGTCAACTTTGAAGTAAATTCTTTTGCCTTTGGATTATGACTGTCAACTTTTATTTATTTATTATTTTCTTTTACGGATCAAAAGAAATTTGATTTAACTATTCAATATTTGGCACGGAGTTTATTGAACCCTAGCTGTCCTTTAGTACAATCACTTGGATTCTTGACACCATAACTACTACTACTTATACTATATTATTTATCTGATACTGTACAATGGGTTTGCCAATATTGATTTAACTATTCAATATTTGATGATGACGATGAATTGATTCATATTGCCTCGATCATGAAATAGAAACAGCATTGTGCCAAAAAGTTTAAATGCATACAAGAATACCTTAACAATATTGGGAACTCCAACGAAAATCCATGGACCTTCATTGATCATACAGCCAACTTCACCCTCCAGCTTAACCACAGCAGCACACTGCAAAACAAACAAAGCCACACAACATGTCATCATACGAAATTTCAAAACAACTGTAAAAATATAGAAAGACCAAAAGAATAATCACACTAACCTGTCCAGTCTGACAGTCCCAAACCCGCACGGACTCATCTTTGCTTCCAGAATACAACTTATCAGACCCCATAGGAAAAGTGATTGCGCTGACGACCTATTTACATCAATTACTCATGTCAAACAATCAATGTAACAAACATGAAGAAGAACACCCACAGAGACAAAGAAAGATTAAAACACTTACCTTTGTATGACCAGTGAGTTGTGTCAACATTGAGAAACTCTCACCGACAAACCACTGATGCTGAAACTTGCACTTATCACCGTAAGCGCATTTCCCTGAGACCCAAAATTTACAAATCTTGTCTTGAACCTTAGGAGGGGGTCTCAATCCTCCACTTGCTGTGACTCCATAACCTCTCCCCCATTTCGATGACATATGTTGATTGGAATTAAAATTGGGATTGGGGTTTGGTTTTCTCCTGGCAAAGGTGTGAGAAGTAGAGACATTAGTATTCCGATCATCTTGTACCCCATAAGTCCGTTTGGAAGTAGCAAAATTGTTGCTTTGGTGTTGCTGATTGGGATCACTATGAAGAAAGTGGCAAGGGTTTCTATTACACCGTCCTGCTTGCCAGTGATAACACACTTTGTTCTGCGCCTGTTGTTGAACAGCTCCTCCTCCTCCTAGCCGATTAAACACTCTCTTACTTCCATTATTGACGTCCATAACTAAAAAAACGATTCAAGAAACTTGTCGTCTCACCCACCAAGAATTCCACTGATCCTTTCTTGGAAACCCCTCTTCTAACCCTAAACCTAAACCTAAAAAAGATTGTCTTGCAGTCGAAAAGCAAAGAACGTGGATTGCATAAACAAAGATCGGTAAGTAATGGAAGTCTTGGAGAAATACTGAAACTAGGGTATGTGAAGGTAGAAACTCAAATTCCACCAAGAAAATCGATTGACACCACCGAATAATGAAGATGTGGCAGAGAGGTGGTGGTGGTTTCTAACATCAACGCGAAATTCTAAATGTTTAATTTCAGAAATGCAGAAACAGCGTCTTCGATAATTGCAGAAACAACTTTTATTGATCTTCCAGGTGAATCGAATCGAATCTAGTTTGTACCAGTTTTAAAGTCGTTTATATCCCTAGTTTGTCCAGTTATTGACTCGTACTCACATTTGACCATATTGACGGTCAAATTTTTCTTTCAAATATAGGACTTATAATTAGTGGATATATATTAACGGTTACAAATATATGACCTTAAATACAAAATTGATATAATCTTTCTTACAAATATATGACCTAAAGTCTAAATTTATATATACCAAAGTCATTATATAAATTTTATTTGGACCTGAATTTTTTCACATCAGAGATTATGGTTTTTGTCTTTAAAGGTTATTTTAGTAACAACAACTAAATGAATTTTTAAATATATATATAAATGGATATCAATGGGACGGATATGATCAAATCCGTATCCATCCCAAATATTTTACATAAATAATTTCATCTTCGAATCCACCCTAAAATCCGTTAAGGTAAACCATATCCGCCCCATTCAGGGCGAGGCGAGGTGGATATCTGCGGAAATGGATTTTCCTACCAACCCTATTTGGGATTCCAGTTTAGTTTCCTAAAAGTCAATCTTTCTGATTCTGGATTCTAGATTTCATTTACTTTCTGATGAAATATTATCAAGCCTCATCCTAGAACGATAGTCAATCACGAGTCTTACTCTTCGAATCCTTTTTTACTATCGTGTTTGTGTGTGTGTGTGTGTGTGTGTGTGTGTGGAGAATAAAATCCAAACCCTAGGCCTAGTTTTGGCTTAAGCTAGAGAGATAAAATGCGAAAATACCCGTTGAGACTAGTCCGTGAGTGCGTTTCGTACGCAAGAATAGAAAGGGGGTGAATAATCTCGTTTTGAAAAACTTTTCTTCTTTGAAATTTTTTTTGGAGAAGAATGCAAATGTTAGTACACTATATGAACACTTTGTATAAACTCCATGTTCAAAATAATCTCCTAAACCTTAGTACCAATAAAAAAAATCAAAGATAGTAAGAAAAAATTGGCCTTTACGAAAACAATAACTTAAGATATATGCATGATGAGATATCAGAGACAGTAAGATAAGCAAGCATATAAAGTATGTAAAGATAGGAGAAGAGATAGTATCACACACAAATATAACTAGGTTCACTTAAGTTAGAGTTTGATTGGTACTAGCTAGTTACTTCCTTGGTGAAAAATGCTCGCAGGCCTCAAGCTTCTGTTATTTAATCAAAAGAGAACTACACTCTCAAATAACATTTTATAACCTCACAAGGACAAGTCGTTGTGATCCTCTGAGAGTTATCGAAATAAACCAAGTATTTTGCTTCACAAGTCTTACGAATGCCTTGTTGGTCACGTAAGATGCAACACAACCAAGTCTTATTGATGTATGCTTAGGGTTCTGGAGATACCATCTGATCTTATGTTCGTATTCCGCGAGTCGTATTGAATAACCAAAGATCACACCAACATGGACTGCAACATAACCAAAGCTTATTACTTGTTTGGGATCACTTGTGATACTTGTTTGTATGAATTCACTTCACAAATTCAAGAAGCCACATGGATTGGTTGAGTTTAGGCAAGCTAGCACTCAAAAAAGTTTCTCCAGTGATGTTTCTCAAATAGACGGACGAGTGAAAGTTTAAGCTCGGATATGTCACTTCTTTATAAAGTAGAAATGAGGTTTACCCTTACAAGTATGAAGGTTTGAGGTGACAAATGAAAATATCTCTCTAAGGCCTTTAGATCTCAAACAAATAAGTTGTTTGGTTTAGGTTAAACTCTCAACTTGATCCCTATATTTTTATATTTTTTATTATTATTTTTAAGCTAATTGAAGGATGATATGGAGAGATGAAGAGATTTTTTCTTGAACAATGGGGAGAAACTTGCTCTTCTTCTTGTTGGTTTTGCTGGTCTTGAAAAGCTCTCTAACAAATTTCTCATGAACTCCCAAAGTTGATGAAGGCAAATGAGGATGCAACTAATTATAGACTAATCCTGGAAGGGTGAAGTCAATTTCATTATTTTCAAATCTAAGTTTCAGAATAGCTAAATTCATAACGTCTATTTGCTTTATCACAACAGTAATATGCTGAGAGTGATTTTTCAGGAGTGAAATCGAGTTTGCTTTGCCTAGACAAAAACAATGATTTTTCTTGATCACATGTCACTGTACTTAATATGGACTTTTCCGTTAAGCACATGGGCATGTCTAAAGTGAAATATTATTCTTTAGGAGAATATTCATTCTCATGTGAAACGATGACCCAAATTCAAACTTTGAATTTTTGTTCCCACACATTTTTTCTCTAAATAAGTTTTAACACTTCATTTTAAATTTGACCATCCATAAGCTAATTTTGTCTTGTCTTCAAATGCCACTTAGCATAGTCAACCTTCTTGAACTTCAATCATCTTAGACTTGTCTTCTTGAAGCTTTAACATTACTTGACTGGTCTTCATATCTTTGACTATGGTCTTTTGAATTGACATCATCCTTGGTTGACTTTGACTCTGATTGGTGCAGGACTTGATTTCATCATTTTGCATTGTCGCATGTGGTTGAATTTTCACAATCTAATTTCATCAGTTACTCACAACACAGGATTGTGATTTCCTTTTTCAAGTTAATTTTGGTATCTTGATTTTAAGAAATATTTCGGTGTGTAAAGAAAAAACATACAAATTTCAAAACATAATATATATATACACACACACACACACACACACACACACACATATTTAATCAATTTCAAGAGTATTTGAAATATGTGGAAAAATGAGAGGCAATTAAATAAATCTATTGAATACATTAAATGAAGCCTAAATATCAACAAATGGAACAAATATGAAATCAATATATAATTAGAAAATTAGATAGTAGTTTCAAAAATCTATGCATAGAAGTAGAAGATATGGTAATTAGAAAACCAAGAGGTGGTTTCAAAAATAAATAAATAATTAGAAGAAATGATAATTATAAAAAAAAAAACCATAGAAATTTACGAAAAAACTCTGAAATTTTCGAAAAAGCCCTCGAAAAAATGTAATTTTTGGTAGCTGGTTTTTGTATTTTTACGAAAAAAAATGAAATTTACGAAGTGATTGAGTTCATTAGTTCCTCATAGAAAATAATTGACTCTAGAGATATGGTAATATGGAGAAGATAAAATTGTTTGAAGCACCGACAAAACTGGAAGCACCCCTTGTTTCAAAGAGAGGAGGACGAGTTATTCACATTTCATTTGATGGTCAGAGGCGAGTTGAAAGCTAAGCAGTGGTAATTCTACCTCGGGGGAAAATAGAGATGTCTTCTACATTACCCGAAATATGTGGAAGTATCGACGTAATTTCATAGAGTCATTCAGTCTGAATGCTACATGAAGAACATAAGCCATGAAGGAACAGGGAGACCTAGGATGTAGAAGATCATAACATGAGTGATTCAACATATTTGGATTCCAATATATCAACTCATGTGGTACTTCATCATACAATTCATATAATATCCATCTGTCTAGATATCATCATATACATCCGAAAAGTCGTATGCTTTGGAAGAAGCTTGTAAAGTTTGGGAAGGGGTTTTAATTGATCAAAAAGAAGAATCTACTTCAATTGATATGCCCTTAGGCACGACCATACATAACATAGAAATCACACTTGGAAAGGGTGGACAATTAGTAAGAGTAACGGTGTTGTAGCGAAACTGATTGCAAAAGAGGGTAAATCAACCACATTAAAATTACCATCCAGGGAGGTCTGTTTGATATCCAAAAACTGCTCAGCAACAGTTGGGCAAGTGGGTAATCTTGGGGTGAACCAGAAAAGTTTAGGTAGAGCCGAATCTAAGTGTTGGCTAGGTAAGCGTCCTGTAGTAAGAGGGGTAGTTATGAATCTTGTAGACCATCCCCATGGGGGTGGTGAAGGAAGGACCCCAATTGGTAGAAAAAACCCACAACCGCTTGTGGTTATCCTGCGCTTGGAAGAAAAAAGAAAAAATATAGTGATAGTTTGATTCTCTGTTGCCGTAGTAAATAGGAGAGTATTGAAAATCAAATATGTTTCTTCGTTTTACAAAAAAAAAAAAAAAAAAAAAAAAAAAAGATAGGAGGAATTTTTTGTGACATGCTCACTAAAAACACTAAAAAAAAACCCTTTGTAGCTAATCATTTATGGGAAAAAATTGATAAGCTCAACCGACGGACAAAAAAAGAAATAATAGTAACTTGGTCTCGGGCATCTACCATTATACCAAAAATGATCAGCCATACAAGTTCTATTCATAATGGAAAAAAGCATTTACCTATTTATATAATAGATAGTGTGGTAGGTCACAAATTGGGAGAATTTGCACATACTCAAAATTTCTGGGAGCATACGAGAAACGATAAAAAATCTCATCGTTAATGTTAATATGGGTGCTCATCGTTTATTGGTGGGAGGTGAACCTTATGATAGAGAAGGTACCTGAGGTAGAAGTATTTGCTTTAGGTCAACATATATCTATGTCTGCTCACAAAGCGCAAAGAGTAATTGATCAGATTCGTGGGCGTCCCTATGTTTAAATACTTATGAAACTAGAACTCATGCCTTGTCGAGCATGTTATCCCATTTTAAAATTATTTTATCCTGCAGCAGCAATTGCTACTAACAATATGGATTTCAACAAAACGACTTTAATTATTAGTCAAGCCGAAGTTAATGAGGGTACTATCATGAAAAAGTTAAGACCTCGTGCTTGAGGACGTAGTTATCCCACCTGTAATATAACTATTGTATTACAAGATATCTCTAAAGATAAAAACTTTTATCTATGGTTAAAAAAAAGTGGATGGATATATAAAAAAAAAGTATATAGATATTCAAGATAAATATAAATGTTTTCTTTACGAGGCTATATTTGGAGGCAAAATGCTATGGGCCAATGATGGGTGTTAGGTTTTATGGGACAAAAAATAAATCCACTTGGTTTCAGACTTGGTACAACCCAAAGCCATCATTCCCTTTGGTTTGAACAACCAAAAAATTATCCTGAGGGTCTTCAGGAAGATAAAAAAATATAGGATTGTATCAAGAATTATGTAGAAAAAATATAAAACTCTCTTCCAAATCTTGTGCGGCTGGCTACCCTTGGGTGTTGAAAAACTCATTGATTCCCGATGTCGAGCAACTATTGGTACCCCAATCCTTTATTATCCTTCTATGAAAGTCCGATATTATGCTCGGTATACCTGAGCGAGTCAGCGATACTTAAACTTTTGAGGGCAAGAATGAATCCTCCGGTGTAAAGTGAAGATTGGGGGGAGTAGAGCAAAATCCCCTTCTGGCAAACTGTATATTTTTCCCCTTTATGGGTGTTCATTTTGCGGCCTTTTCTCACTCTCCTCACACCACTGCTTCACTTCTCCCGTGGCGGTGAGTAGGTTTTTTATTATTCTGAAGAACCGAAAGCGAAACACTATGCTGGGGTGGGGGGACGGGAAAGGAAACTGCTCCGAAGACATAAATTGGGGTTCCCAATGTTCGAGACAATTGTATATATAAAAATTAAAAACGATCGATCTGATCCATGTCATAATATATATAGGGTTCCCAAAATTGTTAATAGAGGATGGATCGTGAAGAATCAAAGAATTATAGAGCCATGTACACAAATAAATTAATTCTGAAAACAAAAAACTTAACATTACTATCACAAAAATTGCAAAACCTTACGGACACCCTAACATCCTTGCAGAATATATAGCCAAACAATTAAATGATAGAGTTTCATTTTGAAAAGCAATAAAAAAAAAGCTATTGCCTTAATTGAAGAGGCAGATACAATAGGAATTCAAGTACAAATTGCAAGGCGTATCGACGGAAAATAAATTGCACGCGTTAAATGGTTTAGAGAATGTAGGGTTCCCCTACAAACCATTCAAGCTAAAATTAATTATTGTTCCTATAAAGTTTGAACTATTTATGGGGCATTGGGCATACAAATTTGGATATTTACAGACGAGAAGTAATGATCTTTTAGTTATCTTTACATGTTATCCAGTGATGGAACAAAAAATCATCAATTCTTTCATTACCTTTTCATTCATAAAAAAAGAGCAATTTGAATTTATAGAATTCTACAGGGTTGAATAAAAATTCAATTGACCATTTCATATAATTGTTATGCTTAGTGTGCGACTCGTTGGCTTTTTTTAGTTTATTAAATTAAGAATTAGGTTGAGATTAAAAAGACAAGAGGCCAACCAAAAGTATGAACTAATAATTATAGAACTAATAACCAACCCTCGTATTATCTGGATCTAAGGAACCTGTCACTATATGACGTATCGATCATATCGTTGCAACAACTGATATATTTTTCACAAAAAATAAAAGATAAATTAATTAGATTATAAGAATAAGGTTGTGAAACAAAAATAGGAGGATATGGATAAATGGAAGGGCGAGAGAAAGAGAAAAATAAAATATCAACGATATGTGATTGAAAATATGATATATAGTCTGCAAATCATCACAATGTAACATAGCATAAATAAGGATTCGTTTTTAATTAGTAAAATTCAGTAGTTAGACGTATCTAGTAGTTAGTAAAATTCAGTAGTTAGATGTATCACAATGTAGTTAGATGTATCTAGTAGTTAGTAAAATTCAGTAGTTAGACGTATCACAATGTAACATAGCATAATAATAAAGAGCGCCGAGTCAATAAAGATTGGGAATATTAGCCTAGAAACAAATTAGGAGCTCTATTGCAAAGTTTTGACCTAAACATTAATTGAGAAGTGATGGGAACGACAAAACCCGTGACTACAAAAGATTCTATTGAAAAGGAATCCGAATGATTCATTGGGTAGGATGACAGAACGAACCTAGAATTCATTTATTCCGATTCTGAGAGGTCCCAGGATGACCCTACGAGTGAAAGAGACATTGAAAGAATATACAGTTGCCTGCGAAAGATTCAAATACATATATCTGTATTTTTTAATCGTTTTATTCGCGAAGAGCTAGATGAGAAGAAACTCTCATGTCCGATTTTGCAGTAGAAATGGCATTAAGAAACAACCATCAACTATAACCCCAAAAGAACCAGATTATGTAAACAACATAGAGGAAGAATGAAGGGAATATCTTATCGAGGCAATCGTATTTGTTTCGGTAAATATGCTCTTCAGGCATTTGAACCCACTTGGATCACATCTAGACAAATAGAAGCAGTGCGACGATCAATGACGCGATATGCGCGTTGCGGTGAAAAATTTTGGATTGTATATTTCCAGACAAACCAGTTATAGTAAGATCTACAGAAACGCGTATTGGTTCGGGGAAATGATCCACCAAATATTGGGTATCCGTTGTTAAACCTGGTCGAATACTTTATGAAATGAGTGGAGTATCAGAAAGCATAGCCAGAGAAGCTATTTCAATCGCTGCATAAAAAATGCCTATACGAACCCAATTCGTTAAAAATGTATAACCAAAAGAAAGGGCATTTCTATGTCGAAAATGAAAAAACAGTCGATTTTTTTTTTAACAAACAATATTTCTCCATTATTTTTATGCAAAAGGCGAAGAAAAAAAATGATTCAACCTCAAACCCATTTAAATGTGGCGGACAATAGCGGGGCTAGAAAATTACTATGTATTCGAATCATAGGAGCTAGTTATTGACGATATGCTCATATTGGTGACGTGATTGTTGATGTAATCAAAGAAGCAATACCTCATATGCCTCTACAAAGATCCGAAGTGATCAGAGCTGTAATTGTACGTACATGTAAAGAACTTAAACGAGATAATGTTATGATTTTAAAATATGATGATAATATTGCGGTTGTCATTGATCAAGAAGGAAATCCAAAAGGAACTTGAGTTTTTGGTGCGATCGCTCGAGAATTGAGATAGTTGAATTTTACGAAAATAATTTCATTAGCTCTAGAGGTATTCTAAATACTAATAAGGGTATCTGAAATATATTCAATTTAGTAATAATAGAATTTTTTAGTAAATTATGTATTAGGCATGTACCTTAAAAAAGAAAAAAATAAAAAATAAAAAATAAAAAATAAAAAATAAAAAATAAAAAAAAAGAAAAAGAAAAAGAAAAAGAAAAAGAAAAAGAAAAGAAGAACATGTTGATTATATAAAAAATTAGAGTCACCAATAATAATGATTCTTCATGGGTAGGGACACTATTGCTAACATAATAACTTCTATACGCAATGCTGACATGGATAAAAAAGGACTAGTTCGAATTGCACATATTACTTTTTTTTTTAAAAGTTTGGACAATTAATTTATTGTAAAATACTTTTTTCATTTTAGAATAATTGTTCCATAAATCACGTCTATGAACCGAAAAATGAATCAGACCTCATCAATTTAGCTTAAGTGGTTGTTGAATCAAAGTAGATGCGAATATCTATTGACAACAAATAGCTAAACCGGAAATCAATCGAAGTTTTTTTTTCTTTTCCGGAGGATAAGCTGGGATTAGGGCCCAACCCTTTAATTATAATGAAAATGAAAACTATTTACAATCCACATAACCATATAGGATAAACCAAGATACTCGAAGACTATAAACTTATAATCCACCCACAGCTACTAGAGATGTTAGCCAGTTGCCCTCGTACATATGAATTCTAATTTGTCTTCTCCGGTTATCTCCATGAGCCCCTTTTCAATGAAAGTGTTGAACAATGTTGTTCCCAAGAATTGTGATTTTGTTTTTCTAGTTAATTTCGGTCTCCTGATTTTAAAAAATAGTTTGGTGTATAAAGAAAAAATGTAACAATTTCGAGAATACATGAAATACAATAAGTTTCAAAGGCATATAAAATATGTGAAAAAATAAGATGCAATTAAATAAACTTATAAAACACACAAAATGAAGCCTAAATACCAAATATCTTTTAAATTCATGGCGTAATTAAAAATATGCAAAATCTATTGCATCACCCATTTATGTGATTGCCTTCAACTAAACTAAAACAATCATTTCAAGATTGTTGTGAATTAACTTCTTCTATCAGCAAAACATATAAATTCTTTGTTAACAAATAGAAAAGAAAAATCATGCAATATCTAATCCTTGACTTAATCTTAAAAATAAAATTACAAAAAACCCAATCTCCGCCGACAAATAAAACTACAACATGAGTCCCACCCAACAAAACATATAATTTTTTTTTAATTTTAAATTTTCTCTTAATGAAGACATGTGAAGGAGGCTCTTCAATTTTACTCCCTGCTTTAACTCAGTTTCAGCTGATTTGCTAACCTGCACAAGTAACGCAGGTGAGCCACAGACCACCGTGGGGTGGCCGATGACACTTTGATGCTAAAGTCAGGCAGAGATCTGAGGAAGGTGTAATGCTGTAACAGAGATTTTGTAGCGTCTCTTCGTTTACCAATCTCGTGTCTTATTTATAGCGCAAGGAGCTCTGGTTCAACCAGACCATTGTAGGCATAGTTTTGGGAGAAGATCTTTGTGGAGATCCCTCTCTAATTAAGAATCGTTATGTAAGAGGGAAGTTTTCTGTTATCTCCACACTCCTAAATACGCGGGAGATAGTTCCCAATTCAAGAGCAATATGTAAAAGGGAGTCTCCCTATGTGGAAGATATTCTGGTGTTTATTTTCTAGTTGGAAGCAAATAACAGCTTTAGTTGCCTGTCCGAAGCCAAACATCGAGATACATGCCTAAAGAGGGCTTATGGGTATTGAGGATGAGTGTCAGATGTGTGCGCCTAGCATGCTGTTTGAGTCCAGATCCGCTTAGCGGACTGAAGGTTAGTGGGCTTAGATTTGCTTGGGCTGGATCTGTGTTGGGCTGCTGCTTGAACCTGCAGTTTCTCGAGATCATTATGACACGTGCTCGGCTAATGAGTGTGACCATTTTTATATATCATCACATTGCATGGTATTGATCAATGTCATTGCATTGATCATTGTCATCGCATTGCATTGACATCGATTGACAACTCAAACAAGAATATCCTGACCATTCACAAACAATGCAAGTCAATTAAAAAATAATTTGTACACAATTCTTAATAAAAAAATTCATTGTTTATTTCTTTTTTGACCCTCACATAATTTCTAAATTTACTATTTGGTACCTATCTTCTCCAAACTAATTTTCGCACCAGTTTAACCAACATTGAAGTGAATACACAAAATACAAGTTTGACGTACCTCTCAACCAACACTGACGTCTCCACTGACCATATTTTAACCTCTTTCTTTAGACCGTTGTTCTCTTTCCCTCTTCAACAGATTGTATAAACCTAGGGTTTCGTTGGGATAAAGAAAGGAGGAAAAAAGGAAATATAGGGAAAAATATGTGCTTGACATTTACTGGTGAGGGGTAAATGAGGTATTTAAAAAATATTTTCTATTAGTCCATCAAGTTGACTTAACGATCAAAAGCCAAAATAGGGATTAGACTGAATTAAAATAATAAGTGACACTCAAGTAAGATTTCACTTGAATTAATGGAGAGTAAAAGATAAATAACCCTAAAGTTGACGAAAATATCATGGGTGCTTGGTATATTCTCTTAGAACTTGTCTAGAGAGCCAGGCTAGGCACGCTAGGCCCACGCTAAACCAAGCCCAATACCATCCATCATCCTCTCATAATGCTCCAATCCAACACAATCACACGCACATGTAGGGGTGAGCATTCCATCCCGCGATTTCGAACCTATCACGTCCCGTTTTTTTGGTCATTTTGGGATTAATCAAGCTCATCCCGATCCCGTCCCGATCTAGAGTGGGATGGGACCGGGATGAAGATTTTCAACCCCGCCTATCTCATCCCGTCCCAAATTTTTTTATTTAATAATAATTATTATTAATTTTAATCAAAATACTCTTTTAAAGTAAAGTTTAGGATGTGTTGAAATTAAATCAATATAAGATGAAATTCTATATGAAATCTAAATGAATTAAATCATTAATTCTAAATGAAATTTAATATTTATTTGCCTTAAAAAAACGTTTAATATTTATTATTATTTATGATATAAGTTATATGTATATAAATTTGACATTATTAGTGTGTGAGTAATGTAAAATAAAATTTTTTTGTTATTTTTTATTAGAGGACTATTTAGTATCCTATCTCGTCCAATCCCAACCCTGAATAAACGAAATAGGATAGTCCATCTCATCCCTTTCGTCCCGTGCCCACCCCTACGCACAGTCGCTGTCATGACAATAGGGGCTGGCTCTTTAGATTTTTATTCTCTTAAAAAGCTGAAACTATATAATATTCATCTCTATCTCAGCTTCTTCTCTCAGTCACTCTCACACCAAAGTCAAATGGCAGATCCATCCCTCCACCCTGAAACCCAAATCCACGAGACCCTGAAACTGAAGGAGATAGCGATCGATTACTGCCCCGAAGTGTGTACCCACACCCAGAATCCGGCGACATAGTAGTAATCTTCGACGAAAGAGGCGGTGCACGGTGGCGTTCCAAGACTCGATTCCAATATGGAACCTTCAGATCTAAAATCCAATGCCCCAAGGGGAATACAAGCGGCCTCAACTTCAACATCTACCTCTCGTCCCTGGAGGGAGACAAGTCTCAAGATGAGATTGACTTTGAGTTCTTGGGCAAGGACAAGACCATAGTTCAGACCAACTTCTACACAGCTGGGAGTGGCAACAGGGAGAAGATTCATGACTTGGGGTTTGATTGCTCTGATGGGTTTCATGAGTATGAGATCAAGTGGTATAAGGATTTGATGGAGTGGTGGATTGATGGGAAGCTTGTGAGGAGAGAAGAGAAGAAGAATGAAGAAGATGGTGTGTTTCCAGAGAAGGCAATGTATCTGTATGCTTCGGTTTGGGATGCGAGTTATATTGACGAGGGGAGGTGGACTGGTTGTTATGATGGTTCCGATGTGCCCTATGTTTGTAGGTATAAGGATGTGAGTGTTCCGAAAGGAACCGTGGTGGATGAAGAAGAAGGCAAGTGTGACTGACTTCTGATCGAGTGACCACTTTGAGGAGGATTTTCTTCTTCTTCTCGTTTCTTTGTTCACTTTGGGGAGGATTTTCAATTTTGTTATTGTTGTTGTTTCTTTGTTTTGGTAATGTTGGTTGCTTCAATAATGAAATTTGAGTTTTGAGTTTTTGTTCTTATTGTTTTGGCTTGCCAGTGTAGGCATCACATCAGATCCATGCATTTCAATATGATGGAATGGAAGTTGAAAAAGTATACCTTTGGGAAGAGCTTAATATGTTGAAGTTGAAATAGTATCCCAATGGGAAGAGCTTATGAGCTGCAACTAAAAGGGGATTGACATCAGGAATATTGAAGCTCCAAGTTCCTGCTCAATTCCAATTTCCAAGTGTATTTCGTTTCGGAGTGTTATTATTTTGAAATCTTCCTGTTTTCATCTATTTTCATCTTAACTTCTCAATTGATTCGAGTCAGAATCGAGTATCTGACATTTGCTTTCCAAAAAAAAAAGTATCCGACATTTCCCCACCCAAAATTTAACAAAATGGTTATTTTTTCACGATCTTGTCAAAGGATTCTTCAAGGGCATGGGAAAAGTAGTACGTTCAATATTCTATTAACTTATCGAACTCTTCTACGGTGCTAGGTGGTGCACATCTACGGTGCACCAAATACCAAACATCGTAAAAATGGGGTAATTTATCTCCTAATGAAGATTAGCATATAGATAAAATATGCATTGCACAAGATTGGAGGCCTTCCCAGTTGGATGTTGTTGATCCGAAGGTCTGGCAGACAAGATCGAATGTTCAAAGAATTTGCTTGGAAGTGCTTTAGTCCGATTTGGCTGAGGCAGTATCTGCGAGGGTTAAGTTTGAGGAAGACTTGAACTTTGTTCATTGTGACTTACAAATAGAATTTAACTAAAGCGCAAGCTGAGATACTGGCTCTGAATGCCGAAAAGGCAAAAAAGAATCCGAGTGAACCGTCCACTGTCAGCAACTAGAGGCTGATGTTGATTTTAATGCCAAAGTGTGAGGACAACAGGAAAGTAGCTTTTTCTGGCGCAGAAATGAACTAAATGATGTCAAGGACAACCTGAGTGCCAAACAGTCTAAAAGTGATACACTGTCGGGCAAATTGGAGCAACCGAAGCGAGAGCTCGCTGAGTAAAGAGCGCGCGAGGAGAAGCTTCTTAAAGCCCAGGGCATGTTTGAATTTAGCAGAGTTGTACACGGAAGACTGGAGTTGTTGCAACTGATGAATGAGGAGCATCATGATTGGGGACCTCTCTCACTACAAGGAAGTGTCATTTGTGGAGTTTGGAGAAACCTTCGACCAATCAGACAAAAAGGGAGCAGTAGTGCGTACGGACGCATCCCCTGCTTCTTCTCCCGCCAAGTCTAGCTCACTTGTATCTAAACTTTCTTCTGATGAGGAGTGAACTATGTATTTTTGGCTTATCAATAAGAGATACTATGTTGAGCAACATTTTGTACTGATGTATTCTTTGACCTTCTCTGCTAGTTTTTTTTTTTATACTTTGTCTTATCGCGATATTAGCTTTTAGACAAGAAGTTTTGCTGAGTCAGGAAGCTGTATGATTGATTTTCTGATGAGAGTTCTGACTGCTTATGTTGTGACAGTTCAAACAATCCTGATCTATACTTTTTAGAGATCAAGGAGTTGTGTCGACCATGTCTTGTACGTTGGCTACACTATATGCGAAGGGATAAGCTCGACTGGTGATAGATTAATCGGACCAGGCCGTTACATGTCTTTGAGATCCGCCATTGTGATTCGTCATATGCAGACTAGGCTGCAAGTTACTAGACAATAATCTTTGCTAGTCGTCCGAGTTAAGCTTCCTGAGCTCTGACTGGGCTTTCAAACCGTCTCTGCCCGCTTACGGCGGACTAGCTAGGCTGTAAGAGGGACCATAAATTATTGTTATTAGTCAGGGTTGATTAAACTTTGGTAAGGTTCGACGATCATTATCTATGGTTGGACAATGATCTTTGGCAAGTCATCGCGATCAGGTGTTGAGGACGCTGACTAGACTCCCACTTTCTAAGTCATCTTCACTCGCACTTAGTGGGCTACGGTCTTAGAGCGGACCAGAAGTTGTCGGCATCAGCCGAAAGTGACTAATGCTTTGGTAGGTTTGATGATCATTATTTGAGTTGGACAATGATCCTTGGCAAGTCATCATGATCAGACATTGAAAATGCTGACTAGACTTCCCCTTTCTAAGCCACATTCACTCGCGCTAGATGGGCTATGGTCTTAGAGCGGACCAAAAGCTGTCGTCATCAGTCGAAACTGACTAAGCTTTGGTAGGGTATGATGATCATTATCTGTAGGCTGACAATGATCCCTGGCAAGTCATCGTAATCAGGCATTGAAAACGCCGACTAAACTCCAACGTTCTAAGTCATATTCACTCATGCTCGGCAGGTTACGGTCTTACAACGGTAGGGTTTAGTGATCATAGCGTGTAGCAGGAAAAGATCCTTGGCAAGCCGATAGACTCCCACTTTCTAAGCCATCATCATCCATGCACGACGAACTAGGCATTAGAGCGGACTAGAAGCTATTGTCATCATCGTTACTGACTAAGCTTTGGCCGGGTTCGGTGATCATTATCTGTAGTTAGACAATGAGCCCTGGTAACCGTCTTGATCAGCATTGGAGCGCTGAATGGGCTCCCACTTTCTAAGCCATCTTCATCAGCGCTTAGCGAACTACGGTCTTAGAGCGGATCATAAGCCATCGTCATCAGTCAGAACTGACTAAGCTTTGATCGGGTTCTGCGATCATTGTATGTAGTTGTATGAAGTTGGATCATTATCCAGGTTTAACGAACAACAACAAAATTTTAATAGAGCGAATACCTTGGATTTATTAATAATATCCCTGTTGGTGTGCTCTGCATTCCATGGGCGCTTAAGGCTTTCGTCGTTTGTGTCTTTGTGTGTAATAGGCCGAAATTTGGTGGGTATTTGCTTGGGCCCATTAGTTGGCCGGGGCATGTCGTAAAGATCGGCGTGCTAGGTGTATGACGTAGATTGCGAAACGGTTCAGTGTCGGTTACTCCCCCAGCTAATGGGTTACGTGTAGTGCCATTAATTTGATGAATGTGGACTCATGCAGTTGCAATTGGAACCATCGCCTCCCTATTTCCTATACGACATTTAATGCTGACATAACTGTTAATTGATTTGTTTCAAGAACTGTCACGCCTATATTAGGTTAGTGTTCACCATTTCGAGAATTGCCATGAATGATGTAGAGAATGTTCTTGAAATGCCTCTCTTATAAAATATGCTTTGGGTTCTCCAAATGCTAAATGAAGATCTTTGTTGTCAGAGTCTTCGAATGTTCTGACATTTATAGCAATGAGTCTTTGCAAGATCTACTATTATGTGGTGCTACCTGGTTTGGGTGAGCATCCAATTGGTTCCATGGGACCTTGTAATTCCTTCTTACATTTCGTAGAAGAAGTAAGGACTCTCCTTCAGGGGACGAGTTTGTCTGTCGCCTTCTCTTGCTCCTGAGAGTCCATCCATCATTGCTGTTGGGAGATGATACATGCAACTAATTTTGGGGCATATTTTCCCACTGTATCTATTGGGCTTCTCAAGTGATGCCATAACCGAAAGACAGATTTGGCGGAGCCGAACTCTTTTGTACGCGACATGCGGTCTTGGGGTACGAACTCTACATCACCCCAGACATTACACGTTTGAGAGACATCCTCATCTGGCTCCTTCTGCTTTCCTTTTGAATGGCAGAGAAAAATGTTTGTAGTCCATTTTGATGTCATCATTGCCACTTTAAATCATATTTGCGAGGTAGATTGGCGGAGTAAAGAATCAAGCCAAAACCCACAGCCTATTGCCTACTTTGGGTATTTTTGCTTTCACTTTCGAATCCTCTTCTGAAGATAGATTGACAGAGTGAAATCTTGACGCGCGTTTCAGAGAATCCATACTCACATCGAACTTATATACTTGTAGTGTGTAAACTATTGTACTAGTCAGTGGAACAAGCTTTGTAATAACTTTCTTTAAGCAATAAAGTTTGTTTTATTCCTTGGATGAATCTATATCATATAGGCTTGTGCGAACAAATCTTTTAAACTGAAAAGAAGGAAACAAAAAACGAAAGAAATCAAAGGAATAAGATAGTTTGACTCTAAGCGTGGACTAAGCTAATCTGGCCCTGAAAGAGATGCAGACGGTTTTGGCTAAGACTATGTAGTTCCCTTGGCGAAGTGTCACATTTCTCCAATATTATTGAAGTTACTAAAAAGTGAACTTCGTGCGAGCAGGGCGTTCCTTGCTGGTTGTCAGCTTTTGGAGTAGGTGCCAGTTTGCTGAAGTGTTATTATTTAGCTATGTACTGGACTGGTTGGTATCTCTAGTGCTGAATTCCGGTTCATAGAATAGTTGAGCTGTGGTTGTCGGAGCCTTGTCTCTGTCTGTGTGGGGTGACTTTCCCCTTGTCTGGGCTCAGTGTCTGAAATGTTTGTCGCACGGGCTTGAGCTCTAATTGCTAACAATTTAGCTGCTTCAGTGTTGTAGTGGCAGTCTCTCGTTGAAGGTTGATTACCATGAATAGTTCATTGGGCCTGGTTGGCAATGTACTTGATCCATTAGTGCAAAGTAGAAACTACTGCCTCCATATGGTGGAGCCAAGGCCTCCCCAGAATGATGTTGCAGGCAGACAGAGCATCGACCACCATGATTTTATGAATAAGGTGCTTCCGTAATGGTGATTCTCTTGCAAATACCATTAGGTTGATCTTCCTAATAGGGAAACACTTCTCTCCGCTAAACCCAACCATGGGGTTGTTGGTGAGCGTTAAGTCTTCCTCATTGAGTTGCATATTGCGGAAGGAGTTGCAGAACAAGATGTTCAGAGAGCTTCTCGTGTCCACTAAGGCCCTATCCATTTCCCACTTTAAAATGAGGACCAAGATGACCAGGGCGTCATTGTCAGGAAAATGAATGCCTTGGAGGTCCTTTTCAGTGAACTTCAATGGTGGAATTGGGCTATGAATATGTACATACTGCACTTGTCTTTCTTCGCAGGTGGGGTGTCTCTGCATTTCGAGAAACATCCTCTTACGGAGCCTGTTGGACTACTCACCTTTGGAGCCGACTCCATGTAGCACATGTATGGTGCCAGAAGCTTCTTTCTCCAACTACTTAACAAAGTCTTCCCTCTCATTTGCCCGATTCTGCCTTTTGTCCAGTCTTAAGAACTCCTTGAGTTTCCCCTTTTGGATCCATTATTTTATATTGCTCCTGAGACTTTTTTCAATCCTCAGTGTTGTGACCACTTTCATTTTGAAAAGAACAATATTTGTTGTTATCGCGCCGAGAGGAGTCTCCTCACTGTTTGGCGGACCACTTTAGCTATCCCCAATCTTGATAGAGTTGAGGTGTCAGATAGACTGGAGTTGAAAGAAGTGATGGATTTAGACTCGACGAAGTTGGAAATCGTATCTTGTCCTCTATGGCCTGAGTCGGGCTTGTTTCATTGCGCTTCCTCTTTCTATCGTCGTCATCCTGTTTCTTCCCCTTCTTTTTGGCAGCCAACATCTCATCGAGAGTGATGTACTTCTGGGTACTCTTCAGTAAGTCCGCCATATCGGTTCAAGGCTCCAGAGTGAGAAAATTGTAGAACTTACCTCTTTTTCGACTTGAAGAGAATGCCATGACCGCGATGTCGTTACTGCAGCCGTCGATGATGGTCAGCTCATCATTGAAGCGTGTGACATATTCCCTCAATGTTTCGCTAGGCTTTTGTTTGATAGTGAGCATGTAAGCGGGCCCTTTCTGATCCACTGGCCACCAACAAAGTGTGTGAGAAACGCTGTTGCCAGTGTTCGAAATGAGTCGATGGACTTCGATGGTAGGCTATGGAACCATGTTAGCACTGACTTCTTCAGACTGGTAGGGAATGACCGACACATTACTGCTTCGAACCCTTCTTTGACCACCATTACATGTTGGAAGTGGCACAAATGATCAGTCGGGTCTATTGTCCCGTCGTAAACTCCTGTTTTGGAGGAGTAGTTTTCTTCGGTAGAGGCTCGTTCATGATGTGATCCATGAACGAGGGGACACTGAGGTTGAATAGCACGTCAGGATTGGTGGCCCCATGCCGGATGGGGTTCTGTGAGGCGAGTCAGTTAGCCCTAGATGTTGGGTCTCCGTTGGCTGCTTTCGCCTCTGGTCCACTGAGAGCCTGTAAAGGCTGCGAGACTCTCTTGAACATGTTCTCTGGTGTCTTCTAGGGGACTCTTCACTGGTTCTGGTATCCTTCTACGGGTGGAGGATTCTACTGAGCGAGTCTCTCTACGTTCGTGCAATTTGCTACATCAGGGTTGATAGTAGATCCACCCTAGGGTTCGCTGTGCTGCTATCGGTGCATGGGTTTGATTTTGTTCCTTTGGGGTGTCGGAGTTGTCGAAACTGATGGTGCTCCTCCAGTACGAGCGTTGAGGGTTCAGGGATGTCTCTATTATTGAGAGATCTCGTGGTCACCATCTCTTTGTACTGTGAGGAAGGGTGATATCACTGTCTTTTAAGGAACTTCGTTGTTTCCCACGGATGGCGCCAAACTGATGTAGTCGAATCCTACTCTCCTTGACCTTGACCTGCATAGGAAACACACGTGAGCCAATGACCAACATTGTTGTGGTCGGTGACACTCCGATGCTAAAGTCAGACAAGGCTTGAAAAATGCCTATAGTTGTAAATTGGGTTCTGTAGCGTACAATTTTCATCAACCCTGTACCTTATTATAATGCGAGAGTCCTTGTTCGGCTAGGCTTTTGGTGGCGTAGTTTAGGAAAAGGGAACTAGGTGGAGATAATTTTCTAATTGGGAGTCGTCCATGTAGGAGAGTTTTCCTACTCGACTTGTGCTCTTAGATTTGTGGGAGAGGTTTCCCTTTTGGAGTGTTGTCCACGCAAGGAAGTTTTCATGCACGACTTATACTCCGGTATTTGTTTCCTAGTTGGAACCAATGTATTGCTGGTGTGCCCATCTTAGGTGATCCCCTAGATACTTGCCTGATCAGGCCTTACAGGTGTTAGGCTTTACCATGTAATGCGTGGGCTTAGTAAGACACTGCAATTTGGATCCAATCTCTTGGATTATGCCAATATGGGCTTAGTGTTTTTTGGACTTTGACAGATTGAGTGCAATCAGACCCGCTTTTACTCTGCTGATGATATCGTCATGACACACATACAACACAGATTAAAGTACGGTTTGGTGTATCATCACTTACCTTGTCATTCTATTTCCAAGACCTCTCTACAGAAAGAGAAATATCACTCCTTGCTAGAGGTTTAAATAAAATAATTCCAACTTTCTAAAACAATATTAGATGGGAGGTAGGAAATGAGGATAATTGGAAGCCTAACAAGGAATTAAAGTAAAAAGTATTAAAGAAAACAATATTAGATGGGAAACAGGAAATGAGGATAATTGGGAGCCTAACAAGGAATTAAAGAAAATAATTCCAGCTTTTTCAAAATAATATTAGATAGGAAGTTGGAAATGAAGATAATGGGAGCCTGGCTTTCTAATTTAAAAACTTATCAATTTCTTTAACCAAAAGTATGTTCTTCCATAGGGATAATGCATTTTGCAGATACAGGTGGTTTGATTGGCATGGAAAAAGTGGGAGTGTCGTATGTTCCATAAAAACAAGTAAGTTCTTTTCAATTTTTTTTCCAAGTTAGGATCCCGTTCTAGATCCAATGTCGAGACAACGTATGTTTGTTATACCCTTCATGACTTGTTTAGGAATAACCAATTCATGGGGAGGTTGGAGTATCACAAGAGAAACTGTAACAAATTTGGGTATTTGGAGTTACGTGAGTTTGCTTTTATGTCCCCCCATGTTTGTTTTTCTTTTGCTGATATCGTTAATCTGGCTGAGGTGAAATACCCTCGTTTCTGCTGTGTTGTCAAAAGGAAAACAAATATCTTGTTTTTTATTTTATTTATTTATTTTTATTTTTTTTATTTCAGGTCAAAGCACAAGTACCAAAAGTTATTTTACTATAGTTGAAATTATACAAAATTTTGTTGTATTTCGAGATTGAGAATCTAACTCATGTTCAGGGGACCAAATTTTTTGGATGAGATCAATTAAACCCAAAACGTAAATAAAGAAATATGGTAAGTAATACTAAATATATATTCTTGTGAAACCATTCAGCTAGCAAAATATAAGGACTCCTTGACCAAACTCTTCAGTTGGACTTTTACCTAGAGCCCTTAACTCGAACAGGTGCCCCACATGGAGAGATATATCAAAGCAATCACCCAAAATTATAGGGGTTATCTGCAAATTGATCTTTGTTAACATGAAGTCCAGATTGGTTTACAGTTGAGGAATGTTTTGTTGTTTATTTGGTACTACCATACAAGTCATCAGTCTGTTGGATCCTTCTCAATGCTAATGCATGAAGGACTCCTCCACATCGAATTTCTAATAAGTATAAATTGAAGGCTAGTAATACTTAAAACTAATCTTCAGTAATTATCATGTGTGAAAATTTGTAGTTTCAATGTGATTATTCAACATGCTTAAGTGTTGAAACTTCACCACAGTATATTCGTATTAACCATTTTACAGGTTTATTAGAATTTAGAAGTTACTGTAAAGGCATCTTCGAGGAAAGCATAGAATAAATTTATGTTGCGATTGCAAAAGTCATCGCAACTTGACCTTATCATAAAAGCTTGACCTTGACCCAAACAAAGCCAGTCAATGTTTAGATTGAGACAAGGACACCACCACCAACACATTTCCATCACTAGATATTCGTCCAAAAATTGTCCTCCTGTGAGTTTGATCTACAAAACAAATGTTAGACTACCAAGGGCCACTTTTTTTATTTTTTTATTTTTTATGGCCGAAGGCACTCCGATGCTTAAATCAACAACTCTGTTTGAAAATGGAAGTAAATCTGGACAAAACTCAGTTAAAGTTACATACCTGTGTAGAATGTTCCCTTTACCTTTTATAATGGTCGCGGTTAATTCTCTGCGTAACTTAAGCATGTCAGGCGCAACAGAATGAGATGTTTTTCGTAATAGTCTCTTCCTTGATGGAGATGCGTCCCTAGAGGCGTAACTCACTTCACGACTCTTTTTTGGTGCAGCGTTCCTCTTCTTTATGAGAGAACTCGTGTCGGGCTTGGATTTGGGCTTTGACTCGTTCGAGCTTTGATTATATCTTCTTATATTAGGCCTTGTTTGGGCCCCTATGATTGGCTTCATTCTTCATGGGTTTTATTGACTGGCTCAGTAAATGGGGACGCCATATCCTCTTGATGGACGTTCTCTGCCACGTGTACGACTGGTTTATTTTGATGTATCATCAACTACTCCCCCTTAGTTAGTGAGTATGTTCATGTATCCACTAACTGTGTGGCGGTTTTGTTTTAGATTTCAATATTACGACACATTTTGTGCTCTTTATATCTTTTGTTGCTATTGTCTTTCCGATATCCCGTTCCCCTGCTCGTTTTGGAGCAATTTTTGGGATTTTGTGCGACTATCATATCTTGCACGTTCTCCCAAGAACGGACCCTTTGCTGCTCGTCCTTATAAAAGGAGAAGTCAAGTGCGGGTTTACTTTTTTTTTTTTTTTGTAATTCTTTAGTTTTTAGTTGTTGATTCCTTAATTTCTCGTGTTTGCTCTGCAGTCATGTGTAGTTTCAAGTTTTTGAATGGCGATGTTCTTGATATTTGTGAAGCATTCTTTTTGCCTAAACGGGTGACGTATGCGACTCTAGATAGCATCCGTAATGATTATTCGTATCGACCGATCTGAAAATCATTTTCCCCGAAGAGGGTGACAATCCCAGTCGTCCAAAACATGGTACCTTGGTATGTTCTATTCCGGTTTTAGACTTCTGGCTTCCGCAATCATCTGGGAGTTCTTAGACTTGGTTGGCATCGCTCCGACCCAACTGGTTCCTATAAGTTTGAAGGTGATGATTGCAACTTTAGCAAGGGCTGCCGCAACTTGTATCCCTATGAATGTTAGGTTTTGCATTCTCTGGTGGGGTTTAGTGTAAACGTCAATCGCACATGTTTCCTTTGCTCTCCTTCTTGTTTCAAGGACCCATGAGAAAAGTATGAGGGTTGGTCGAGGTCCTGGTTCTATGCGATCCTTTTTACTTTAGGATTCATAAAAATCAGATTTTGTGGTCATTCTGAGAGCCTAAGAGAATTGAATTGTCGTTGGAAAGAACAAGAATTCTGTAGTCGATTAAGCAATCTTCCTTGAGTCTCATTGGAAAATTTAGTTGCTACGTATGTCATTATCCGTCGTGGCTTATATTCGCCAGGTCGTGCTTTGGAGGTGACTGTTGCGTGCATTAGTGATGTGGATGTCGACGACAAAGAGGGTTGATAAGCCTGTAGGCCGAATTGCTTCTATCGATGCCCGGGGTTCTGGGAGTACCGGCTCGATTGTTAGGAAGAGGAAGGTTCCTAGGCCTCCCTTCCAAGATGTTGGCCGTCATTTCTGGCCGTGTTTCGAATAGGAAGAAGCTTGCCTCCTCAGTTCTTGATGCTGCTAGGTCTCCTTCTCATTTTGCCTTTCTCCAAAAAGGAGGTCTTAGTTTGGGGAATGATTCTTCTACTTGAGAGGATGTGGAAGTAAATCTAGTTCTTGAAAAAAGTAAGAAGGAGGTTTCCTATCCTCTAGATGACCACAAGAAACATCTTGTTCCCTCTTACGATTTTCCTGTTTTCACTGGCTCGACAATTGATGACTCGCTCAGTATTGAAAACAAAATGCTTCAACTTGGTCTTTGGCAATTTGAGAATCCAAAGGGTACTAAGACCTCGGATGACTTCGAGTACGATCCAACAATGGAGGATCGAGTTGTTGTTTAGGCTCGAGACTTCAAGCTTATTGTTTCTTCTGTCGTGGCTGGGACCTCAGGATCGCCTCTTACTCCTTTCGTGTCCCATCCTGCTTTGACTGTGCCCGGGGAGTTTTTTTGGCCTTCAAAGGTTTATATGCAGGACAGTGCTCGCAACCTCATTGGCGGTTGTTGTGGGCGGTTGGCTAATAGAGCTCTCACGCCTATACGCTCGCCACATCATCATATTGATGAGGGTCTCCAACACCTTATGGAAGGGATGACTCACCTTACTAATGCGATCATGATGGGGTCTTATTGCAAGGCTGCTCGAGATCAGGTGGAACTTATTAAGCGAAAGCTGGCTGGACATATCCCGGTCTTTTCTCATGTTCTCCGCCGATTTGATCCATTGAAGGCACAATGCACAGAGTATGCAAGGGCTGTAGATTCTGCACAGACGTCGTTGAGGAAATCGAGGCCATTCATGATACATTTGCTTCTGATCTCAAAACGTTTGAAGTAGAATTTGGTAAGTTGCGGTCTCGTTTGGATGTTGCTAAAAAAGTTGTCAGACCGGAAGGCCGAACGTGACGAGGCCATTCGTTCTGATGAGGAATGTTCTGCCAGTCTTAAGGCTTTTGTTATTCGAATCGCTCAGCTGAATTTCTGAGTTTGTCGAGACCAAATCTGTGGTCTCTGCTAGACTTGCAGTCGTCGATAGAGAATTAACGTCAACCAAGGCTGAGTTGTCATCTGTTATTGAGAGGCTGAAGATGGCAAAGGTCGTAGATTGGAAAAGAGTGGTTGAAGGTCGCCACAATTTCTTGGATTTTCTGGAGACGCAAGGTTTAGACATGTTCGAATACAATTGCTTTTCTGAGCAAGAATTCAATCATGTCAAAGAAGTCGTTCTGGATTCACTAGGTGATCTAGTTGTTTGAGAGCCTTCTCAGCACTTGTCGCCCATATCGGCTGAGATGCTACTGATGTCGATGTTTTTTCTTAATTGTTTATTTTGTAATCTTCTTTTCTAGAAGATCAATGAAAATTTTATATTTTTCATTATTGTGTCCAGTATGTATGCTTATCAGCTTTTTATTTATGAAATTCCCGACATATTTATGACTCGTTCGTCCAATTTTCATGAATGGATTCGATGTTCAACATTCTAGTCGTGTGGAAACTATTTTTACAGAATCCAATTCTATATCTGGATTACGAAGTGTACATTATAGTCGACGAGATAAAGTATGGCTCTAACATTCTAGTACTTTATTACTTTGTGGCTGATCAGGCCAAAAGTTTTAGTTTTTATGTCCGACTCGTTCGTCCAGTACATGTTTTTGCTCGGTATTCTAGTCGTGTTGAGTATTTTCACGAGTTGGGTTTTTAATCTGACTTACTTGTCCTGATTGAATTCTTGTCATGTTGGATTCAAGAGCGAAGAAGTTTATTGATAATATCTTTTCAAGTGCTCTATATTCCATGATCGAGGTAACATTTCACCCTTTTTGTTTTCCAACTAGTATGTTCCCGGTCTGTTGATTTTTATTACTCTGTATAGTCCTTTCCAATTTGGGTTTAGTTTTCCGCGCTAGGTTCCTTTGTGCTGAGTTGGATTTTTCGTAGTACCCAGTCGACAATGTTAAAAGTGCGAATTCGCAACCTCTTGTTGTATTATTCGACCATACGTTGTTAGTAGGCTGTTGTTTTGATTAAGGCTACTTCTTGCTTCTCTTCGAGGAGTTCCAACTCGACTCTTAATGCTTCGATGTTGTCCTCAGGGCTGAACTCTTTGGTTCGAAATGTTGGCATTCCGATTTCCACGGGTATCAATGCTTCGGAACCTTATGCGAGGGCAAAATGGGTTTCTCCTGTCGGATTTTGTTTTGTTGTTCTGTATGCCCAAAGTACGCCAGAAACTCGAATGTCCACAATCCTTTAGCTACCTCGAGCTTTCTTTTGATTGTTTCCAAGATTGTCATGTTGGTGACCTTGGCTTGTCCGTTTGCCTGTGAATGAGCGAACGCAGACAAGTGTTGTTGGATATTCAGGTTTTCGAATTTCTTACTCTTCTTGCCTTCGAATTGCTTCCCATTTTCTGTGACAATTACTTTTGGGATCCCGAATCTGCATATAATGTCTCTCCAAAGAAACTTTTCAACTTGGGCTTCTCCTATCTTTTTGAGGGGCTCTACTTCTACCCACTTAGTGAAGTAGTCTATTGCTACAAGAAGAAGCTTCTTTTTGTCAGACGCGAGGAGTGGTCCTACGATGTCCATTCCCCATTGTGAGAATGGTCAGAGCTATTCATCAGGTCAGGTTCTGTCCCAGCATGTGAGTGTACGGGGCAAATCTTTGGTATTTGGTCACTTGCGAACAAGCTTTAAAGCATCTGCTTGCATCATTGGCCAGCAATATCCAAGTGTGAGTGCCTTATGAGCTAGTGTTCTTCCCCCTGGGTGATTTCCGCATGTGCCATGGTGGATCTCTTGCAGAACATACTCAACGTCTTCTGGTAAGAGGCATCTCAGCAACGGGCTCGTGGCAGACCTTCTATAGAGTTTGTCATTGATCATTATGTATCTTGCTACCCAATTTCGTAACTTTCAGGCTTCCATCTTATGTGTTTGGAGTTTTCCATTTGATATATACGCCGGATTGGAGTTGTTCAGTTGTTTTCTTGATTCATGGTACATGCTTCTTCCACATGGTTTTCATGTATTTAGCTTCCTTGCATCATGACGAGGGGATTATCATTGTCCTTAGTTATCGATGCCTTCTTTGCTAATTTGTTAGCTCTTTAGTTTTCTGTCCTTACGCATCGTTAAATGCGCATTCTGGAAGCCTTCTACTAGTTTCTTGGTTTTCTGGTTGTAAGCTTTCATTCGGGTATCTTTGACTTGAAAGTCGCCGTTTAGTTGATTGACCACCAGTTTGGAATCAGTAAAGATACTAATGTTTTTTATCCTCAAGTGTTTTGCCAACTGTAGCCCTACTATCACCGCTTCATATTCAACTTCATTGTTGGAGGCTTTAAAGTTGAACTTTATATCTTTCTCCAATGCGATGCCTTTCAAGTTGTACAAGATTAGTCTAGCTTCGCTTCCCGCCTTGCTAGATGCTCTATCATAGTGGATGACCCATCCATCGGTGATTGGTTTGGATTGTTCTTATTCGCTTTGACTTTTTGACTATCGGTTGTTACTTCTTGTGAATTCGGAGATGAAATCTACTAGTGCTTGAGCTTTGATAGCGATTTTGGGGGCATAGCTGATGTCAAATTGTCCGAGTTCTATTGCCCATTTAACCATTCTCCCTGATAGGTCTGGTTTGTGCAATATCGACTGAAGCAGCTATATGGTCATAACCATAATTGGGTGTGCTTAGAAGTACGATCGTAGTTTTCTTGATGATACGATCAGAATGAGCGCTAATTTCTCTAGGGTCGAGTAATTGACTTTTGCATTGGCAATTATTTTGCTGATGTAGTATACTGGTTTTTGCATGCCTTTTTCTTCTCGTACTAACGTAGAGATTACAGCGTGGTCGGATACAAATAAATATAGATATAGTGTCTCCCCTGTGTTCGACTTTGTTAGTAGCTTTGTGCTTCCCATATACATTTTAGACTTTTAAAAGCTTTCTTTCTTTCTGCATTCCACTCAAATGTTTTGTTTCCTTTCAAAATTCTAAAGAAAGGCAAACGTTTGTTTGATGAACTGGAGATGAACCTATTCAGAGATGCTATTCTTCCATTAAGACTTTGATACCTTTGATGTTTGTTGGCGACTGCATGTTGAGAAGTGCCTGTATCTGCTTTGGATCGACCTCAATTCCCTTTTGGTTGACCATGTACCCGAAGAATTTCCCTGATTCTACTCAAAAAGTGCAATTATTTGGATTCAGTTTCATCTTATACTTTCACAGTTGGGAGAAGGCCTAGTTGAGATCTGTGACAAGGTCTGCTCGGCACGACCTTTTGACAAGCATGTCGTCGATGTAAACCTCAATCACTTTGCCGATTTGATATTTGAACATTCTGTTCACTAGTCGCTGGTACGTTGCTCCCGCATTCTTTAATCCGAAAGGCATTACCCGATAACAGTATGTACCCTTTTATGTTATAAAAGATGTTTTTTGTTAGTCGTGAGGGTACATCTGTATTTGATTATACCCGGAGTATGCATCCATGAAGCTCAGCAGCTTGTGTCCGTCAGTTGCGTCTACTATCTGATCTATTCGTGGGAGTGGAAAACTGTCTTAGGGCAGGCTTTGTTCGAGTCGGTGTAGTTCATGCATACCCTCCATTTGCCATTCTTATTCTTTACCATCACCGTGTTTACCAACCAGTCCTGGTAGTGAGCTTCTCTTATCATCCCTGCATTAAGTAGGCGGTGCACTTTGTTGTTTATTGCCTGATTACGTTTTAGAGCCACTGACCTTTTTTTTTTTTTTTGTAAAACCGACATTTTGTCTGGGTTCACTTTAATCTGTGATAGATGACGAATGGATCTATTCCTACCATGTTCTTCATCATCCATACGAAAATATCTTGGTTATCTTTAAGCAGTTGGATTACTTCCTTGACAAGTTCGGGATGAATCTTTGCGCCAATCCAGACTGCTTTCTTTGCCTTGTTGTCTAGGTTTACTATGATTGTCTCTTTTTTCGGTTGTCCGGTGTTAGGTCGATCTCGTGGGCTAGTTGGAGCCATATTATCATCCGAAAAGTCCGAACTCGTCTGACCATGTTGTGATAGCTTTTCCAGTCATTGCAGTAGTTGCTATTTGTAAGAGGTCTTTAATGTTGCAAAATGACATTCATGGGCTGCCGGTTGATCTCCTTTGATTTTTTCGATACCATTGTCGGTATGGTACTTTAGGCATTGGTGCATAGTTGAGGAGACTGTGCCATTTTGTGTATTCAGGGTCTCCCAAGTAACATGTTGTACACAAAATAAACATCAATGACAAGGAAATATGTCAACAGTGCTCGTTGCTTTCCTAGTTCTTCTGTTTCGACTGGTAGTTGATTCATCCCAAGCGGATGACATTGTTCCCCACTAAAACCTACCATTGGTTGATTGCTAGGTGAAAGCATCTCATTAGTGAAGCATATGTTTCAAAAAGCTGTCAGGTACATGAAGTTGGCCAAGCTGCCAGTGTCAACCAACACTAGGGGTGGGCATCCCATCCCGCGATCCTGATCCCGTCCCGTCCCATCCCGATTTTTTCGGGTCTTAATGGGATTGAATAATTTCATCCCGGTCCCGTCCCATCCTGATTTAGAATGGGATGGGATGCGATGAAGATTTTCAATCCCGCCAATCCCGTCCCGAACTATTTTTTTAATATTAATTATTAATATTTTATTTATTTATTTATTTTAGGATTGTGGATGCCCATACAAAGTCACTGATGTATATAACATTTTTAGCATCTCAATTTTTCTCTCACACATATCTCTAGATTAATCTTTTGATTGTAAATTTGCAATAGTTCCCCTCTCTCTGATCTCTGATTCGGTCATTCCTTTAGTTAGGTTTTTAGGGTTACTAAAGGTAATGAACAAATAACAAAACTGTTCCAAATAACAAAACTGTTCAAACAGACTTTTAACTCATTTGTTTTAAACTTGTATTGAGTTGTTTTAAACTTGTAATATGTTCCTGCAGACTTCTAGCAATAGATTATGCTCAGACTGTTCCAGCAGACTTCTAGCAATAGATTATGCTAAAGACTGTTCCAGTAGTTGTTGTAAATTTGTAATGGGTTGTTTTAATATGTTCCAGCAGTTTGTGACTGTTCTAGTAGAATGTATTGAGTTGTTTTATGATTTGATATGTTCAGAATGTATTCTAGTTGATATGTCCAGATTAGCATGCTGATCCCTTCCCGAACTCGTTTGGGATGGGACAAGGATGGGGTTTTTCCCATCCAGTTCGGTCTCGATCTCGTATGAACGGGATGGGTATATCTCGTTCCATCCCGTCTTGTGCCCACCCCTAACCAACACCCTCTTGATTTCCCATCTAGCTATCATGATCGAGATTACTAATGCATCATTGTGCGAGAATTAACCCCATATGCATCTTTGTTTTGAGAAGGTTAGAGTCTTCTGCATCGTCTTTACGCGCTGTGTTGATGGCTCTTGGTATCTGATCTTTGCTCGCAGGTTTCTTATTACCCATTTTCGGGATCGGTTGGATTACTCATTTTCTCCAGCTGCTAAATGTAAGAAATATATTGTTTCCTTTGGTCGTTCCCCCGAGATGATCTTTTTGTCCCTGGGTTCAATGAATTCTTCGAGTCATCCTTTTCTGATTTGGCATTCAATCTTATTTTCAAATTATGACAGTCTTCAATATTGTGGTCGAAGTCATTGTGGAAAAGGCAATGTTTGTCTTTGTTCTGATTCTCCGGGTCTCTTTTCATTTTAGGTGGCCATTTGATATCTTCCTTTCCTGTTATAGCTTTCGGATCTTGCTTCAAATTGCTATCAACATCGCAGACAATTTTTCTGCTTGTTCGCATTTGAGCTTCTTTTGTTGTAGTTTTCCAAACTTTCCTTGGTTGAATCCAGAACTGCTATTGATCTGATGCCTCTTAAGCTGGGCGATTTCTTCTCGAGGTTTGTTGCCCTCTAGGTCTCGGATGTGTCTATCCACCATTTCGATTACGTGGTTCATTTGATCCATAAGCATCTCTACTTGGGGGTCCGAGAGGATTATCTAAGATGTTAGAGACATTTGGATTGTTACCTGTTGAAGTTTTCTTCTCTTAGGCACGATTGATTTGACGGTTGTCGCTGGGTTGATTTTAGGCCACATGTCCTTTTGTTCACCGCCAGATTGAGGATTTGTGGGGTTGTGTCATTTGTTCTGACAGCTTGTTGATCGTCTATTAGATTTTGGTGAACTTCGTCACTGTGGATCCTATTTTTGGAAAAGAAACTCGCCGTTTCCTATGGACGACTCCAAACCGATGTTTCCAAAAATTGTCTTCTTGTGAGTTTGACCCGTAAGATAAATGTTAGACTGCCAAGGACCACCTTTTTGGTGGTCGAAGGCACTCCAATGCTTAAGCCAACAACTTCGTTTGAAGAAGGAAGTAAGTCTGGATGAAACTCATTTAAAGTTGCATATCTGTGTTGAATGTTCCCTTTACCTTTTATAATGATCGCGATTAATTCTTTGCGTGACTTAAACATGTGAGGGCAACAAAAGAAGATGTTTCTTGTAACTGTCTCCTCCTTGATGGAGATGCGTCTGTGGAGGCGTAACTCCCTCCACGACTCTTTTTTGGTACAATGTTCCCTTTCGTTATGAGAGAACTCGTGTTGGGTCTGGATCTGAGCTTTGACTCGTTCATGCCTGGATTTAGGCTTTGATTATATCTTCTTATAATGGGCCTTGTTTGGGGTCCCAATGGTTGCCTTCATTATTTTTGGGTTTTACAGGCTGGCCCACGAGATGGGATGCCATATCCTCGTGATGGACGTTCTCTGCTACGTGTATGGCCGTGATGATTGGTCTATTTTGATGTATCATCAGCTAGCATGAAACTACTTGCATAAAGATTATCATCAGAAAGTTTTTAAGAAAAAGTGCCACTTTATCATACTCCCTTACATCTCACTAAGGAAACTAAGGAAGTAAAATCTACTGTTTGATTTTACAGTTATGGCACTACACCGTATTGACATTTTTGTAACAACTCCCAAAACAATAACACTTTTGAGCTGTAACAGTTAACCAAACAATTTTAATTCAAAACTAAATTTAGTAAAAAAAAATGAAAAACAGTTACGCAAAAAAAAAACAGTTACAATAAATTGGATCACATGAATAGTGATGATACATAAAAACGGTCACACCCCTCAGCCATACACGTGTCAAGATGATGTCGAGGAATTACGGGCCCAACATTAGCCCAACACTGATCCGACCCAAGCGGTTCTAAGCCCGCCCAATTCAGTCTGCCAAATGAACCCGAACTCTAACAGGATGCTAGGCCCATGCATCTCACAACTATCCTCTATACCCATAAGTCCTACTAAGGCAAGTATCTCAAGGATTAGCTTCAGACGGGCAACTACAACATATCTCTGCTTCTAACTAAGAAGCAAATACCAGAGTACAATCCACACTGGGAAACTCCCTTCTACAGATTGCTCTCGTATTGGGAACTATCTCCCGCGTATCTAAGAGCACAAGGCTAACATGGAACTTCCCTCCTACAACACGACTCCTGATTAGAGAAGGATCTCCATGAATATCTTCTTCCTAAACTACGCCCATGATAGTTTGGTAGAACCAGGACTCCTTGCACTATAAATAAGACACGAGGTTGGTAAGCTAAGGTACGCTACAAATTCCTTATTTACAACATTGCGCCTTCCTCAAATCCTTGTTTGACTTAAGCATCGGAGTGTCATCGACAATCGCAATGGTGGTTCGTGGTTCACATGTGTTATTTGTGCAGGTTAGCAGGATTAAGTCAAAGCAAGGAGCGAAAAATGACTACATCAGTTTGGCACTGTCAGTGGGGACGACAAAGTTCCACTAGCATCATCTCCTTTTGAAACACACAAACATGGAGACCACTAGATCACACAATAGGAAAAGTAAGGGGAAGCGCCGAGCGCTCGGCCTGGCGCTACTTCACTACTCTCGATAACGCGAGTAATGTGCTAACGTCAAGGTGGTACTCCTTAAATAGTACATCAGGCTTTGTCAATGATTAAGACGCTCACATCAATGAAACAAAGGCCTGACGAGACATTGAATGCATATTTAACCCGTTTTAACAACGAATTAACCATTGTCGACGTGTTCAACGACATGACAGCCGTCTCAACTTTCATTAATGGACTGCGGAAAGGAGAGTTCTACGACTTTTTAACTCTAGACCCTTCGACAAACATGGCAGACCTGATAGAGGAAGCTCAGAGCTTCATTGCCCCTAGGGGAAGAACGGGCAACCAGAAGGAAAGCCGAATCTAGGGAGCGATCGACCAACAAAATATGCGTGCTTCAGGGAGCGATCGACCAACATAACACGCGGCGAGTGTTTACTACCACATTATGGAAGAAGACCTGTTGGGTCTATAGCTCCCGCATAATGTCGCCCTGGTGGTGACGATCTCCCTGGCAGGTTGGGAAGTAAGAAGATCCCTAGTAGACACAGGGAGCTCAATGAACGTCTTGTTTCTCCATACGTTCTGTAATATGCAGCTAAATGAAACAACATTGACCCCTGATAATCGCCCGGTGGTTGACTTCATCGGCGAAAGATGGTTAATTAGGGCAAAATACAGTTGACGATAGCAACATGAAGGGTTTCGACTCAGAAACCCTGTTATAAGAATTCGTAGTAATCGACCTGCCCTCAGCATATAATGTGGTCTTGGGAAGACTTGGATACACCTGATGGGAACGACAGTTTCCACTCTACATCAATGTGTCAAGTACTCGACAAACCAAGCTATTGGTACATTAAGAGGGGACTAGATAGCGGCAAGGGAATGCCGGTACACGACGACCCTACCACTCGATAACTCTATTTCAGCAGCTAGCCCAACAACTAAGATGACCATCCGTTCCGCCCGAAGCATAGAAGGGGAACAACAGGCCCCTAACAACGAGGCACCACTGAGCCCTCGGGCTAGGCCCAATTCCGAACAACCAGAGGGAGAGACAGTTACTGTCTATCTTGATTGCCCTCATAATAACAACTCACGGAGCTGCTACAACATAACCAGGACATCTTCTCTTGGACCATGTAAGACATGGTAGGAATTAACCAATCAATAATCACTCATCCCCTAGAGGTGGACCCCTCGAGAAAAAATCGTTAGGCAAAAGAAAAGGCCCGTAGCTCCAAAAAGGAACGCGATCATAAATGAAGAGATACAACGTTTACTCAACGCGGGTATGATAAAGGAAACACGATATCCCAATTTGCTGGCAAACACCGTTCTTGTAAAGAAGAAAAATGAGAAGTGAAAAGTATCTTTTGGCTACACTGACATAAACAAAGCCTGCCCAAAGGATAACTACCCACTCCCCCGCATTGATTAGATCGTATATGCCACCTCTGGGCACGACTTACTCAGCTTCATCGATGCCTATTTAGGTTAAAATCAGATATTGATGCACCCCTAGATCAAGAAAAAACCTCATTCATAACAGAAAGAGGAATATACTGCTATAGGGTGATGCCATTCGGCTTAAAGAATGCAGGCGCTACGTACCAACGGCCGGTCAAATGAATGTTCAAGGAACAAATCGGCAGAAACATGGAGGTTTACATAGAAGACATGGTGGTCAAAAGCCTCCGCAGCTTTGACCACGTGTGTGATCTCTACGAAGCGTTCGACCGACTCAGAAAATACCAGATGAAGCTCAACCCACAGAAGTGCACATCGGAGTCGAGTGTGGAGAATTCCTAGGTTATAATTTGAACAAAAGAGGAATCGAAGCCAATCTAAAATGGATTCAGAATCTTCTCGACATGAAAGCCCCGGCCAACATCAGAGACGTTCAAAGCCAAACTGGGAGGGTAGCAGCCCTCAATAGATTTATATCAAAATCATCTGACACATTCATTTCTTTAAGATATTAAGAGAGAGCAAAATATTCACTTGAAACAAAGAACACGAACAAGCCTTTCAGAGCCTGAAAGCAAACTTGGGGAGTCCAGAGCTACTATCGAAAACGGCGATAGTGGAAACATTCTATCTTTAATCGTTTGTTTCCAAACACAATGTCAGCTCAACCCTCGTACGAGACGACCAAGGGATCCAAAAACCCATATATTACACCAACAAGACCTTCGTTGAAGGGGAGATGCGCTACCCAGGCCTAGAAAAGTTGGCTTTGACACTGGTCTTATCCTTCAGGAAGCTAAGACTGTATTTTTAGGCCCACTCCATAATGGTCCTGACCAAGCATCCACTCCAATCGATATTACATAAACCTGAGCTATCATGCAGAATGGTGAAACGGTCAGTCAAGCTCGGATAGTTTGACATAAACTATGCTCCAAGAACCGCCATCAAAGCTCAGGCATTGGCATATTTCAATGTTGAGTTTACAAGCGGTGAAGAGCCAAAGCTAAACCATTAGCCCTCGGATTTAGATTTCCCAATGTGGATCTTGCGCTGTGACGGGTCCTCGACTGGAGGAGCAAGCGGAGCTGGGATCACATTACACTCCCACAACGGCTTCACCCTCGAGAAGGCAGTCAGGTTCGACTATTTCGCCTCAAACAACGAAGCCAAATGTGAAGCCTTCCTCTCTTGCCTAAAACTAGCATTAGGGATCGAACTAGATCGTCCAACGACATACAATGACTCAAGATTGGTAGTCAACCAAGTCAAAAGGGATTTCCATAGCAAAGACCCCTGCATGATAATCTACCATGACAGGGTACTTGGCATAATGGACATGTTCAAAAGCTGCTAGCTCGCACAGTGCCCCCGAGACGACAATAAAAGAGTTGACGAGCTAGCCAAAGAAGCCTCAGCCTTTGACAAAGTCTCCAGTGGCCTCATTGAATAAATGGTGCAATCGAGCCTCAATGAAGAAGAAAGTAGAGATATCAGCGCCGCGAAAAACAACCAAATTGGATGACTCCGATAATGGAATACATGGCCACCGGAGTCCTACCAACCAAGAAGGTCGAAGCAACAAGACTAAAAAATAGAGCAACGAGGTACACTCTCCTAAATGACAAATTATATAAGAGATTGATGACAGGACCCCTGCTCCAATGTCTAGCACCTTCGGAGGAAAGCCAGGTCCTAGGTAGAATCCATGGCGGTATATGCAGGAATCTACCAGGCAGGAGAACCCTCACCTCTAAAGCCCTAACTCTGGGGTACTATTGGATGACCATGCAGCGAAATGCCACAGATATTGTCGGCAAATGTGAGAAATGTCAAAAGTTCGCACCATACACGCTTATGCCGACCTAGCCACTAACTTTGATGACTTGTCCATGGCCATTTGTGCAATGGGGAATAGACATTGTCGGACCACTCCCGACATCACTGGTAAAAAGTTCATTCATGTGGTTGTGGACTACTTCACCAAGTGGGTAGAGGTCGAGCCCCTATCTAAAATAGGGAAGGTACAGATCAAGAAATTCATATGGACCTCCATCGTCTATAGATTTGGCATCCCCTGAATATTGGTCAGCGACGATGGAACCCCGTTCAAGGTAGTAAGGTCAAGAAACTGTGCAAAAGCTTGAAGATCGATTACCACTTCTCATCGCTAGGACACCGCCAAGCCAACGGCAAAAAAAGGTCACCAGCCGAACAATCCTTGAGGCCATCAAAAGAAAGCTCGACGCGACCAAAGGAAAATGGGTTCCAGAGCTACCAGGGATACTCTAGGCGTATCATACAACTAAAAGAGTCCCTACAGTAGAAACACTTTTTTCCCTAGCATACTGATCAGAAGCTATGGTTTTGGTAGAACTCGAGGTGCCAACCTTCCAAACGGATGAGTTTAGACTAGACAACAACGACGATTCCTTGCGCATAAGGCTAGACCTCCTTGTGCATAGTGCAAGTAGCCGCCTACCAACAATGAATGGCGCAATATTACAAGCAGAAGGTCAAACCACGCGAGTTCAAGGTATGAGACTGCTAAACCCAATTGGGAAGGACCTTACAGAGTTACTAAGGTGAACAAGCCAGCAACGTATTGGCGGGAAGAAGCAGATGACGACGAACTTAAACGACCATGGAATGTAGAGCATCTCAAAAAATATTATCAATAAATATTTGCTTTTACCAAATTTTTCATTGTTGTGCGTTACAACCCTCAACCAACCCAAAGTCTAGTCCGCTGCGTGCGGGCCACAACAGCCGAGGAAGTGGGAATCTAGTCAACACTTGTCCGCTGATGACGACGACTCGCCAAGGGATCATTGCTCTCAAAACATACAATGATTGCCGAACTTATCAGGTAAGCTTAGTTAATTTACGACTAATGATGACGACTTCTGGTGCCCAAAGCCTAGTCCGCTGCGTGTGAGCCACGACGACTAAGGGAGTGGGAGTCTAGTCAATGCTTAACCGCTGATGACAACGACTCACCAAGGGATCATTGCTCTCAAAACAAAAAATGATTGCCGAAATTACTAGGTAAGCTTAGTTAGTTTGTGACTGATGACGATGGCTTCTGGTGCCCAAAGCCTAATATTCTACGCGTGGGCCACAATGATCGAAAAAGTGGGAGTCTAGTCAACGTTTGTCTGCTGATGCGATGAATCGCCAAGAGATCATTGCTCTTTAAACATACAATGATCACCAAACTTACCAAGTAAGCATAGTCAGTTCGTTACTGATGACGACGACTTCTTGTGCCCAAAGCCTAATCCGCTGCGCACGGGCCACAACGACCGAGGAAGTGGGAGTCTAGTCAGCACTTGTCCGCTGATGACGATGACTCACAAGGGATCATTGCTCTCAAAATAGACAATGATCTTCGAACTTACTAGGTAAACTTAGTCAGTTCACAACCGATGACGACGACTTCTGGTGTCCAAAGCCTAGTACGCTGCGTGCGAGCTACGAAGGTCGAGGAAGTGGGATCGAGTCTAGTCATCAATTGTCCGCTGATGACAACAACTCGCCAAGGGATCATTGCTTTCAAAATAGACAATGATTGGCGAACATAACAGGTAAGCTTAGTCAGTTCGTGACTAATGATGACGACTTTTGATGCCCAAAGCCCAGTCCACTGCACGCAAGCCACGATAGTCGAGGAAGTGGGAGTTTAGTCAGTGCTTATGTGTTGATGGTGACGAGTCACCAAGGTATCCCTGCTATCAAAACAAACAATGATCGCCAAACTTACCAGGTAAGCTTAGTTAGTTCGTGGCTGATGACGATGACTTTTGTTGCCCAAAGCCTAGTCTGCTTTGGCCACGCCGACCAATGAAGTGGGAGTCTAGTCAGCACTTGTCTACTATTTACGATGACTCACAAATGGATCATTGCTCTTAAAATAGACAATGATTTCCAAACTAACCAGGTAATCTTAGTCAGTTCGCGACTGATGACGACGTCTTTTGGTGCACAAAGACTAGCTGCTGTGTGATTGTAGTACACAACTTAATACCTTGCTTTGTGATTGTAGTATATAATAAGTAGGGATACTTCTAGACCGGGGATTAGAGGGCTTGTCAATGAACACTAATAATAACTAGACGACAACTAGCAACCTAATTATTTAAATAAAAGGAGATTGGATTTTCTAAATTAAACTATGAATATAACTACAAAAATTACTGTAAAGATAATAAAACTAAAGGGATGACAAAGATGAGAAATTAGCTAAGGGTTTATCTCCACACACTAGACTTATGCTTATAAATCAATCTTCAATAATCACTTGCTAACTCGTGAGAGACAATGCTCAAGACTATAATATTATTATTCTCCCAAGTTCGCTGAATGAAACTAAGCGTCGCTTTCAAACTACTCTTATCATGCTATCTAAATAGGAATCGCAAGTTAGACAACAATAAGATCATTAAGTTTTGTGGAAAATATGAACATTGACTAGGCAATTACAAGTATGATCAACATCTTGTTCTTGCCTAGGTTTTTACTTAACCTTACCAACGTTCCTTGGTATTTACTACTTGTGAATACATGATTATAACAATTAAGTGAAACTCTCCTATAATCTAGCCCCAGATCCTATCATGCTTACTAAGTTGGCCACCTTAACAAACATACAAGGAAAAGTTCTCTATAAAGCAGTTAAGCAAAACACAATTACTAATAGCAAGGAAGATTAAATTAAATTAATTTATAAAACACATCTTCGGGGCTTCGAATCCACTCCTAACTAAGAGGAGTTTAGCTAGACATATTAATTATGTTCGAATAGCAATACATAATTAATATCAAACTAAAAATAAGATAAAGAGATTAGAAAGAATGTTGTCGCCCATGGGTGGTGGTATTGAGTGGAAACTAGGGTGCAAATAGCATGATATATATTCCTTCACCTTCCTCACGCGATCTGCTTACTTCTTCGCTTCTTCAATCTCTGTTCCAGTGAGAAGAGGATGTGAGTGAGGGGGATGGTAATGAAGGCGAGTGAAAGGAAGATCAGGTGAGTGAAGGGGGAGGTCAACTGCTTGAGTGAAGATAAGACGACGAAGGGTTGTTGCGAGGAGGAGGGATCAACGAGAATGGGTTTTGATTTGGTTTAGGGTTTGTTGTGGAGGCCGTGAATGTGTTGGGTGTTAGGAAGGAAAAGGAGATGATGGAGGTGGCTAGGGTGATGAATTGAGACAGAGATGGGGGACGATAATGGCTGCGACTGTGGATGAGGACGGTGACGATGGCTTGAAGGTTGTTGTGAAGGAGGATGACGGTGGCTGTGGTAGGATCGTGAATGCGAGTTATTGGTGGATGGATGCGAAACAGGGAGGAATTGCGGTTGTAACGAGGGTTAGGGCTAGTTGTGGAGGCTGTGGATGGATGATGATGGGTGACGGCTTGCTGTGGTTGCAAGCGTGATTGCTCCAGGGCAGGTATCATTCCTTTTATATTTGTTTTCTGCTTGGTTTCCTTGTTGGTGTGATTTCCTTGTGCAATTAGTATTTCTAAATTGCCAATTTGCTTCTATTTTAAAATATTGTAATTGGAAACCTACACAAACATGAAAATAGAAATTAATACCATTATTAACAAGTAATAGCTAAAAATATATATAGAAATATGGTACTAAAAATAGCATAATTATGCCCCTATCAAATTCCTCCACACTTATCTTTTGCTAGTCCTCGAGCAAATCCAATAAACAAAAATAAAAGACTCAAATGACTCAATCGATACTTTCCAACATTTCTCTCAGAGATTTTCAACGGATCATGACATGTTAAGATTCTTTGTGAACACAAGATTAAATTCACATCATTCGAAAATTAATACACGTTCATAGCAATGATATAAAAATTTACAATTAAATCAATCCAAGTGACTGTAAAACTCACGAGCGTGCCAAGAAGAATTAACCCAAAGATCTCATTGGATGCATTCTTTTGTTTTCACTGATTGTTTGGTAAAATCACTCTTCCTATTCTAGTTATATGTGAGAGGATTGATGTAAAAGGGAAACAAATAGCTCACATATGATATAACAAGAAAGAATGACATTTTCTGATTTTTTTTTCTAGATATATGATCTCATGGAAGGAATGCTACTACTTGAATGCAAGAACTAGTGATACCATATGCTCATACCTCATTCGAATCTCCACATCGTGACATTGCAAGACACACTCAATCAAAAGGTCTTAATTCAGGTTGTAATGGGGCCAAGGGTCAAGGGAAGAGAAAGAACATATATGAAATTTTCAAAGGGCTTCAAGAAATGGTGAAAGCATGCAATAAGATTAGAGACATTAGCAAAGAATCATATGGTTCAAGACATAAGTGGGAAATTGACAAAGTGGCTCATTGATAATGAAGAGCTTCAACAATTATTTTGTATCTACTGAAAAGAATTGAACTATCTGTATGGTACTGTAATACTGAATGAATATAGACAACGACTTATATCCCTTTTGTAACATTTTTTTTCATTTTTTTTTTGCAACTCTTTCTTCTTGAACTGTTTACCACAAGAAAATTCCCCCGAACTTGCTTTTCAACATACTTTGAACCACAATAAAGTCTTTGCAAATCAAATTATGCCCCACTCTTTTTATTAGGTTAGGGATAGAAAATGAGGGTAATGAAACAAAATGCTTAATAATAGGCTCAATGGGGTTAACCTAAAGGAAATATATTAGAGATCAGGCTTATTTGGCAATGGTGAAAACTAGGTGCCTTTATCATGTCAAGCATGTCGTGCAATTCAATATGATGCTTTGAACAAAATTAATACAAGTTCTAGTGTTTAATTCTTAATTTTGAAATCAATCCAAGTAGCAACCAAAGCAAACAAAATTGAGATCATGCAACGAATTATTATTGACAAAAGAAATAACAGATGACCTAACTAAAAACTCTCAAAATCAAAAGAACAACAGGCTCAAAACTCACATGTGGGTTATAATGAGTTAAATTCAACTAAGCATGCTATGAGTACCAATTAGTATGTTGATTACATGTGAATTTGCATATGATAACCATAAATAAGCATTAACCAAAGAATAATATTAGATCTTAATCATGTTTATAAATCACCTTAAAGTCAAGCAATTAAAAACCAAATCTCATCATTGTGTTGGAAAGTATCCTAAGACTCAAAACAACTATAATTTTATTTTTTTTATTATTTTATTTTATTTTTATGACACTAATACCAACAAAGAAAATAAAAACCAACAATTTTTTTTTGAGTGACACTTTTTTTTTTCAAAATAAAACAATGTTTTGTTCCCCCCTCACTTAAACCTAACATTGTCCTCAATGTTAATAGATTATAGCACATGCAATGAAAGATTTAAACGCGAAAAAACAAACTACTAACAAACAAAAGCAAAAATAACGAAAATAAAATAAAGGGATAAAGAAAGCAAATCTGATTGGGTTGCCTCCCAAGAAGCGCTTGTTTTAACGTCATGCAGCCTGACAAAAGGAAAAAAAATTAATAAAAGAAAAATTTTAATTAATAAAGAAAATATATTAAGTAATTAAAATTTTTACTAATCCCCGGCAACGGTGCCAAAAATTGATGTGCTATTTTAGTAGCACACAACTTCATACCCTGCTTTGTGATTGTAGTATATAATAAGTAGGGATCGTTATAGACCAGGAATTATAGGGCTTGTCAATTAATACTAATAATAACTAGACAACAACTAACAACCTAATTAATTAAATAAAAAGGGATTGGATTTTCTAAATTAAACTATGAATATAACTACGAAAATTACTGTAAAGATAATATAACTAAATGGATGACAAAGATGAGAAATTAGCTAAGGGTTTATCTCCACACACCAAACATATGCTTATAAATCAATCTTCAATAATCACTTGCTAACTCGTGAGAGACAATGCTCAAGACTAACCGTGACCGCACTGCATTAATCTTATTAATCTCCCAAGTTTGTTGAATTAAACTAAGCGTCGCTTTCAAACTATTCTTATCGTGTTATCTAAATAGGAATCACAAGTTAGACAACAATCTAAGATCATTAAGTTTTGTGGAAAATATGAACACTTACTAGGCAATTACAAGTATGATCAACATCTTGTTCTTGCCTAGGTTTTTACTTAACCTTACCAACGTTCCTTGGTATTTACTACTTGTGAATACATGATTATAACAATTAGGTAAAATTCTCCTGTACTCTAGCCCCAGATCCTAGCATGCTTACTAAGTTGGCCACCTTAACAAACATGCAAGGAAAAGTTCTCTATAAAGAAGTTAAGCAAAACACAATCACTAATAGCAATGAAGATTAAATTCAATTAATTTATAAAGCACATCTTCGGGGCTTCGAATCCGCCCCTAACTAAGAGGAGTTTAGCTAGACATATTAATTATGTTTGAATAATAATACATAATTAATATCAAACTAAAAATAAGATAAAGAGATTAGAAAGAACGTTGTCGCCCGTGCGTGGTGATACTGAGTGGAAATTGGGGTGCGAATAGCGTGATATATCTTCCTTCACCTTCCTCACGTGATCTGCTCCTTCGTAATCTGCTTACTTCTCTGCTTCTTCAATCTCTACTCCAGTGAGAATAGGATGTGAGTGAGGGGGATGGTGATGAAGGAGAGAGAGAGGAAGATCAGGCAAGAGAGAGGAAGATCAGGCGAGTGAAGGGGGAGGTCGACTGCTTGAATGAAGATAGGATGACAAAGGGTTGCCACGAGGAGGAGGGATCTAAGAGAATGGGTTTTGATTTGGTTTAGGGTTTGTTGTGGAGGCTATGAATGTGTTGGGTGTTAGGAAGGAAAAGGAGATGATGGAGGTGGCTAGGGTGATGAACTGAGACAGAGATGGGGGACGATAATGGCTGCGGCTGTGGATGAGGACGGTGACGATGGGTGATGATGGGTTCAGGACGATGGCTTGATGGTTGTTGTGAAGGAAGAGGACGACGGCTGTGGGAGGATCGTGCAACGAGCAACCACCCCCTCAACCGGTGAATTTGACGTAGGGCAAACACCATGAGAACATCGCAGCAGCACGCTGCGTACGACATTGCCTGGCATTATGACCTCCTCAACGGACATCAAAGGGAGCTTGAGAAATTCCTTCTCTATATCCGATTTTCTTCTCGTTGAGAGATGGAATAACAAACCTCCCTTAAAAAAACACGTCTGAACCAGCATTGCAGAAGGGACATACAAAAATTTTCATGCGCCGACAACCAAGAAATTCACTGAAATCAAACTAAAAGTATTGATATTCTCTATGATTCCAAAGCTTGAAGTAACGGAATTCGCCGAAGCCAAGAACTAATGCTTCTCCTAAGATTCATTGCTGTTTGCCGCCGATTGCAGACTGTAAGAACATTTCAGCATGTAGATATACCATTGGGGACCAATTGAGCATTTGTCATGTGATGGATCATTGGCAGGGTCAAATAGAGGCGAACATCATGATCCTTCAGGAGAATTGCAAGCAAAATCTTGAACCCGCTCGAAACCATTTGAGCGGGAAGCATACATAAATGTATAAAGAAGCGCCAGACATCATCGGGCATTGGAAATTGAAGCCCAGACTCGAACATGCCTAGGTGCAAGCCTATGAACCCATGTAGAGGTACAGTCAGGCCTAAAACTTCAGACGTGGGAACAATTTGCAAATCTCCCAAGATACGATACAAATTACGGAGTTTGAACAACTTAGTTTCGTCGACCAAGTTACCTTCAAAGAAATTGATGCAAATAAGGGTAACGGATCCTTGGGAGAAAGTTTAACGTTGTCAGCCATTAGTAGAAAGAACAAATACTATGGCTAAAAAAAAATAGCACAGGATAAGAATGAGAAACCCTCCTCATAATGGTAAATATTTATAGGGAAGACAATTCACACTTTCCCTCATTGAGTAGTCGCCTATCCATTAAATGTCATGCGCTGTTCGAGATGAACGCTTCGAGTCCAATCATCACGACGGTACAGTTGCCCTTTCAAAGAGTCAGTGGATCGACTTAACACCCCATTAACTCGAGGGGAGTAGCTGTGATACTTAAAAGTGGTCACACCCTGAGCAATACACGTGACAAGATGATCTTACGGGCCCAACATCAGCCCAACACTGTTCTGGCTCAAGGGGTTCTCAGCCCGCCCAATTCAGTCCGCTAGACGGATCCAAACTCTTACAATATGCTAGGCCCACGCGTCTTAGAGCTATCCTCTATACCCATAAGTGCTACTAAGGCAAGTATCTCGAAGGTCAGCTTCAGACGAGCAACTACAACAACTTTCTGCTTCCAACTGGGAAGCAACTACCAGAGTACATTCCACACAGGGAAACTCTCTTCTACGGATTGCTCTCGTATTGGGAACTATCTCTCGCGTATCGAGGAGCACAAGGCTAACATGTAAGTTCCCTCCTACAACACGACTGCTAATTAGATAAGGATCTCTACGAAGATTTCCTTCCTAAATTACGCTATCGATGGCCTGGGAAAATCAGGACTCCTTATACTATAAATAAGACATGAGGTTGGTAAGCTAAGGTACGCTACAAATTCCTTGTTACAACATTACGCCTTCCTCAGATCCTTGTCGGACTTTAGCATCGGAGTGCCATCGGCCACCACAACGGTGGTATAAGGTTCATGTGCGTTACCTGTGCAAGTCAGCTGGCCAGTAGGATTAGGTCAAAGCAGGGAGCGGAAAATGATTGCATCAAATAATATCATTTGTAGCACCGTACTCTTCGTGGTGATACAATTAATGTGTCGCTTTGTTTGTGAAAATGTGTAAAATTATTTGGTGGACTGTTATAGCTCAAAAGTGTTACTGTTTTGGGGGGTTGTTACACAAATGTCAATTTGATGTAGTGTGGGGAGATATGATCTTAGTGATATTAATAAAAACAACGTGTTTGTTGTTTGTTATATGGTACTTTGTAAACATCATGTGCTCATATTGGTGCTATGTAGGCAGTTCAAACTTGGGTTGCATGGAAATGGAAAGAAAAACTCTTTTTGAATTCAAGGATTCCCTTACTGATCCTTCCAATAGGTTATCTTCTTGGGAGGGTGAAGATTGAATCCACTGCGACAACCAAACTGGATATGTAGTAAACTTGGACCTCTGAAACCCATATCCAATGGATGAGACGTTTGTACAAAATCTATGGTCATGATCCAATGTATGGCAAGTCATGTTTGGTGGGAAAAGAGGCAAATCATTCATTATTCTACTTGAATACTTGGACTTGAGTTGGAATGATTCTCTAGACTAAGAATTCCGTATTTCTGTGGATCCTTGGAAGGATTGGGATATATTGATCTCGCTTATGCTTTATTTGGAGGTGTTGTTCATGAATGGTGAACCATATATCTGGTGGTCTCCCTCAGTCCTAGTGTCACGCCCCGATTTTCGAAGGAAACGAAAATCCCAAAAGCCACGTAGGATTATCCGTTTCCCCCAAAACTCGGGACGTGAGAATTCAATAATAACAGAAACAAATAGCAGCATGAACTAAACATCTGAAACAAATAAAAATCTAACCCGGAGAAGACTGGCATGGCTAGCTCACTAGCGGAACTCCAGTAACGCAGCTCAAAATCTCTAAACCTGAAAGACTACTCGGCTACATTCCAAAAAGGAATGTACCCAAGAAGCAAAAGCTCACTCGGGTCAGCAATAAAGCTGGTGTGAGAAATCTTCATCCCAAAAATCAATAAATCCGCACACGATAACATTAAAATAAACCAAACAATAAATAACCACACCATCAGGTAGTTCCTCAATGAGGCAATAGTGTTATCATCCTAATAAATAATATGCATTATTTATTACTAATAAATAAAATTTATGAGTTGTCAATCCTCATAAATGCAACAACAATACAATTCATAATCATATTAAACTATTATTGAAAATTTAAACAAACACATTTTTCTACCTTTAGGGAGACATGTAGTTCTCATTCAATGGTTGAATGAGCATTTAGTTTCTTCCTTTAAGGTAATCATGCACATACACAAAAAAAGAAATCTCGCTACTTTTCCACAATCGCACTCTCCTCCTGTGCCGAACACACCTCACCCAAGTATGCCTCCCTTGCCTTCGAAACCACTCGGAGCGTACATGTTCCAAGTGGGGTGCCACCTCGAGGAACATGTCATCTCACCCGAAGTTCGATCCATGGCAAGCATTCTTCCTAGATCTACACGTACAACCGAACACACATGGAACGGTGCACCGAACACACCTCACCCAAGTGTGCCGCCCTTGCCATCGAAACCATTCGGAGCGTACATGTTCCAAGTGGGGTGCCACCTCGAGGAACATGTCATCTCACCCGAAGGTCGATCACTGGCAAGTACACTGATATGCAAGCAAGTCTGTATACAAAAATTTCTTTTCTTTTCACATTTTTTTTTTCGGAGTTGTGGAAAAGAGCATAAAAATAAATAAATCCTCAAAACTCTTTTATGGTGACACTTTGTCAACCATAAATAAATCAACCACGGTACCCACCATTCTTTTGGGGAACAAGTAATATTTGACACATTGTCAATTCACACATATCATCTCTTTGCATCATACGAAAAACAATATGCATACCAATTCACATAACAATACCAACACTCAAGCTAAAACAAGTGCTCAGTTAAATTCCAACCAGTATCTATTACTAAAAAAATCTTCTTCTAGCCCTAAACTAAATAAGGGTTTAATCATATATAAAACTATTACAGACAAGACATTATCCCATAAGCTAACACTTCTAACAAGTTGCAAAGAATGACAGGAGCAACAGATGCTATCTAGAATGAAATGTTGAGCGTACGAGCGTTACCAAAAGGGTAAAACACTGCTTACAATGTCAAGTTGATGTCCAGATAGCCATATCAAAGTTTATATTAATCACAAACTCTACCTTATAGGAACCCGACCAATATTAGTTGTGCAATCATAAAAAAATTTAGGAGCTGACATCAACACACTTTTATAAATGTAGGCCACAAACCCAGGTATAAATGTAGCAGTTACTAAAGCATACAAGCCATATGATGTAGCTGCCATAATTTTCATGATTCAGGTAGAACCCATAACTAATTCCCCTCATGTGAAAGAAATCAAAGTTAATGCCAACTCATTTTATAATCTAACACCAAAATGCCTACCAGGCCCCCAAAAACCAATATAATGCCTAAAGCCAGAAACACCAACAACAAGCCCCAATATCATCAGGATCATTTTTCAACAACAACAACCAAATTCTATTTAAAAATAAATAAATAAATAAAAAGGGAATGAAAATAAACTCACATTTGATCCAAGAATCAAAACTCAATCAACACGCGCTAACCATCTCGTCGCAACAATCATATGTTTCTTCTCCTTCAGTGGGTACAGTAGCAACAACATCACCGCCATTATGCACAACAGTCATGAAAGTCTCAGCCTTTTTGAGAAAGGTCCTTGACCAAAAGTTCCTTATGAGACACCATCCCATCTTTTCCTTCTAGCCTCTTTTCAAGGTTCAATCCATGCATCCTTTGTTTTTACAATCTTCCGAACAAACTAAACAGCCCATTAGAAATGTTGAGATCATCAAGAGACTTCATAAGCTCCTTATCGCAGTCCAATGTTCGCAACTTTTCTTTCCCATTAACTTTCACCACTCTTGCTTTGCTCAATTTATCTCATACAAGAACAACTCCTCCTTTTTCTTTGGTATCATATCGATCAATTGTTTGGCATCCAAAAGTTTCTTATTTTCTAGTGTTTTCACCTTATCAGATACAGACTCACGATCCTTATCCCGGTCAAGAGTTCTATCTCTGTTGTCATCTCTGGTACGATGACCATCTTCATATAGATCCAAAATATGAACAAAATGACATCTCCACATAAACCTACATGAGTGCACCTTTAGCATGCGACAACATCAACATATGTGACATCATTATCTAGAACAGCTTCCATATTCTCCACTTCTCTGACCTCTTTTGGGTGCCTGGTAATGGGATGGTTTCCATGTATTCACATTCACAAATATATTCACAATCTTACGAGAAGTGTTTGCTACAGGAGCAGATGGATTCTGATCTTTTATCCGTGTTCTCCTCACAGCATCATTCATGTTGTTAGCTACACTATAGCGCACCATCAAAGAATCATCATCCTTGTTTCCACTGGATGTGCCAGTCTCAGAAGCATCCATAACCTTGTGCCTCACAGGATTAACATCATCGTATGCATCATTATTACTGGCATCACAATACGCATCTTTATTTACATCATCATATGCATCGTTATCAGATGCAGAATCATAGGCAGTAACCCTGTCCCTCTCCAACATCAATCTGTTTCCAGCGAATTCTGGGCTGTATTCATTTCTAACAACATAGTTAGAGTCAGTATCTACCAGTGTTTGATCAAAATCTCCATACTCTGCATCTTCAACAACAGTTCCTTTACAGTCTGACAACTGATTCGTTATCCCTGATTCATCCATACCATGACCTAATCGATCAAACACATTGACTGAAGATCTAACCTTAGTCACATCTTCAGCAGCATCAGCTGCCGCTTTGAATGCAGTTGCCAAATAGTTGTTGTGCGGGAATCCTCTCACAGAACCATCGAGTCAACACCTCGCCTCCCATCTGTTCCACCTTGATCTCTCCATCAGCCTCGCCACCAATCACCTTCAGATTCCCCTTCTTCACGAGTTCATCTCTCTCATTGTCCCTCGCACTAGTCGAGCCCTTTCATCCTCCTCTTCACTTAACAGCAGATCACAGTAGCAAGAAGAGGACAATCACAACTCTTCTCTTCACAAAACCACCATTGCCAACCCTCTCTCTCGAAATCTCCCCGCCATCTCGATCTCCAACCAACCGTCACCAATTTCAGCCGCCATCGACATGTATGTGGAGCAGGAAGGAGAAAAGAAGAAGGAATGAGAAAAGAAAAGGAGAGAAAAAAGTTTTGTTTCTCTTTTATATGGTGGGTGGCTATTCGCCCCCACCGAACTTTCGAATGCGCCCACCCTATTTCACAAAATAAGAACCCTACTTATTAGTTTAATAAAAACCCACAACTAAGCCCAAATAAAATTGAGTAACAACCCATCAACATTAGAGTTTACAAAAGAAATTTTTATATTTATTTAATTAGGCGGGTATTACAATATATACAACTCAAAAGAATCTCGCCCCGAGATTCGGTAGAGGAAGGTAGATAGGAAATAAATTTTTAAATAAACAAACTACACATCACATAAACAAACAAATAGCTCATACTTATGCCCATAACTTAATGAAGACAATCACACAAAAATATAAAGATTTTCAGTAAATACAGAAATTACGGGGTGCTACAATATATACAATTCAAAAGAATCTCGTCCCGAGATTCGGTAGAGGAAAGAAAGTTAAGCGAATTTCGAAAAATACCACTTGTCAAACGAAAGAAGATTTTAAAAATAAAAATTTCAACCGAATTTTAGTTGCATAAAATTTTTAATTGTCATTGAGAAAGTAGGGGTGTTACACCTAGGATGATTTGAAAGACTTTGAAGTGCTTGATCTATCATCCAATGGCATAACATAAATGCTTTCAAGCTCGACCGGTGCACTGATTAATTTAGAATCACTGCACTTTAGTGATCATAAACTGCATGGAAAAATTCCTATGTCCTTGAAAAACTGCTTAAGCCTAGTAACTCTTGAACTAGGGACAATGGGTTTACTGGAAAGTTTCCTGCATGGAACGGAGAATATTTATCATCCTAGCAAATCCTTAATTTATGACTCAATAAATTCAATGGTATTATTCTTTTAGAGTTATGTCGTATGACACACATCTCTGATTTTTGGACCTTGCACATAACAATTTGCATGGACCCTACAATGTTATGCTGGGATCCATACTGCCATGGTTATGGGGACATGACTTCCCTCGTATCCAAACCTAACAGATATCTATATTGAGAACATCAAGGTCACTGTCAAGGGAATTGAGCTTGCATATACCAAAGGAGTGGGATATGTATTTGGATTAGACCTTTCAGGTCACAACTTAATAGGTGGGATACTTGAACGACATGGTGAAGCCTTAGACACTCCAAACATTGAATAACTGTCTGAGTGGAAATATATATGAAAAGAATGGTGACATGAGGCAATTGGAGTCTCTTGACTTATCTGGAAATCAACTCAATGAGAAAAATTCCACAAAGGCCTTTTGAACTTGACTATCTTAAATCACTTAAATTTGTCATTTAACATATTTACATGAAATATTCCATATGGAGGTCAATTCCAGACCTTTGAGCCTTCTAGTTTCATCGAGAATGTTCAACTTTGTGGAGATCTACTTGAGAAGTGTCATGGTAATTATTCGTCTTTGAAAGAGCTACACATGTTAGACAATGAGAAGGTTTTTCTTCTCTTTTTTAGTTGCTTTACACAAGACTCTCACAGTCCCAATTTGTGGCTTCCAATTTTATGGGATGCATTAGACAAGGACAAGGACTATGGCTCCCAATTATAAGGGACTCTATGTTAGACAAACAGTAGAGCTCCTTATCTTTTTTTAAAGACTTCTTCACAAGGCAGCATACATAGCGTGACAAACAACGTACACAATGTTAAACAGTGTGTGTGCAACATGAAAACGGGTTGCATGTTGGGCGTGAAATAGTAACCAAGAAGAAGGGTTGAAATTGGGTGATTTCAGGTGTTTTTTGACTGAGTAGTTTTGCCAAATCTTCAGGGTACATTTTGGGTTCTACTTCCATTTTAAGGAGGATTAAAGGGAGGAAGACTGAGAAGAAACTATTGTTGCCTGGTGCTATTGTTGGTTCGAGATTGGGTAATCTCAAGGATTGTTGCTTTACAACATTGTAATCGCAAATACTTGTTTAACATATCAATAAAATCTAAGAGAGTCATCATCCGTGGAGTAGGCAAAGCCGAACCATATAAGTCACGTTGTGATCTTTACTTTTCTGCATATTATGTATTGCTTGCTTGTTTGATAGCATAGTTTTTCAGTCATTCACATTCACCAAATAGGTATTGGCCTTGTGTTGGATTTACTCGCAGTAGTTGGTTCTCGATTGATTGTTTCAGGTATTTCCTACAAGTGGAATCAAAGTGCCACTTGGTTGGTGTTTGCGCTTTCAAGGTGTCAGATAAAATGATTGAAAGGATTTTTTTCATCAAGGGATGATGGCTATGTGAAAGTCCATAGGTTCAACATTGTTTGATTCAATGGGAGGAACAACTTTAAAGCTTGGAAGATTGATTGTAAGGATATTATAGTTAGTTTGGATTAGATTGATGCACTGGATGAGAAGAAGAAACCATCATCAGATAAGGCGATGATTGAGGTTCCAGAGAAGTGGAGTAAAATGGATAAGAATGCATGTTGTACGATTCATTTGTGTTTTTTTTGCAACGTGGCTGACAATTTCGCTGATGAAATGACAACTCAAGGTATTTGGGATAAGCTTCAAGCTATGTGTTTTCAAAATGATCAAGTAAGTGTGATGTATCTATAGAAGAAGCTCTTCATTTTCAAGTTGCAGCTAGGTAAGCTTGTGATTAATCACATAAATGAGTTTGAATGTTTATACTAAGACTGTGTTTGATTGGGAGCTAAATTTGAAGAATGTCAGAAGGCATTATTCTTGTTATTTATTTGTTACCAGAATATAAATTGTTTGTTGATCAGATGAAAACATTGAAGAAGGAAAATTTGTGTATAGTGATATTGTTCAAGTTGTAGTTGCAAATGCTTCTAGAAATAGTGTTTCGAATGAGGACGTTCAAGCACATGGGCTTTTAGTGATAAGGGGAATAAATTACAACAAATGAATAACTACAAAAGGAACAAAAATGCAGAGATGTGTCTAAGGTTGAATGTCACAAATATAAGCGCAAGGTCCATTTCAAGAGGGTTTGGCCAGAGTGGAAGGATAATCACAACAAACAAGAGAATGAGAGTAAGGGCGTACTCAATGTTGTTGAGACACCAGATATGGTAGAGGATATTCCAATCAAGGGTGACTTAGCACAAGCATTGATGTCAGAATCTTATGGCCATTTGTATGACTGTTGGATGTTGGACACGTGAGCTTTGTATCATATGTGTCAAGGGAATGGTTCAACACTTATCGCGAGGTTAAGGGCAATTTAGTTAAGATGGGCGACTCTCGGCCTTGCAAGACAATGGGTGTTGGTACAGTCAAATTCTAGCTAGCAGATGGGTCATAGACAGCTTACCGAGGTACGTCATGTTCTGGTTCTTTCAAAGGAGTTGATTTCTCTTGGGGTGCTTGAAGCTCAAGGCTACAAGTATCTTGGTGACAATGGGTACTGCAATGTTTATTTTGGTGACATATTTCTTATGATAATGGTCGTATGATGCAAACATGTATTTCCTTCAAGGTAGTGTAGTTGAATGTGGAATAATGGTTTCTACAGTTGTTGATGAGAAGAGCTTGACTCGAACATAATTATGGCATGTTGGTGAGAGTGGAGTAAAAGCTTTAAGCAAGCGAGGTTTGACTGGAGGTGATAAAATTGCAAAGCTGGACTTCTGTGAGCATTACATCTATGGGAAGTTGTGTAAAGTAAGTTTTGGTGATCAATTCATAGCATGGTGGGGATTGTGGATTACATCCACACTGATGTTTGGGGGCCCTCTAGAGTGGCATCCAAGGGGGCTTTAAGGTATTTTGTGTCTTTTATCGAGGACTTCAGCCAGAGAGTATGGGTGTATACCATGAAGCATAAGAATGAAGTCACTGATATCTTCAAGAAGTGAAAAACTATGATTGAAAACAAACTGGAAGGGTGATCAAAGTAGTGAGATTTGACAATGGTGGTGAATATACCAAGGATCCCTTGAAGTAGTTTTGTTTGGAGCATGATGATTACGCCCAAACCGTACACGCGGTCAATTGCAGTAAAGTTTGGGGTGTCGATCCCACGATGAAAAATGATCTACAAAACAAGGTCATACGCGAAACTAAATTTAAGAAATTCTAGCAATTTTAAATTATGAAATTCAATTTAATTTAATAAAAATCAAGTTTAGAAAAGTCACGAAGTTTCAAGAATCCCTCCTAGATTTCACGCGCCAACTAGTATTGATTAGCTATGATGAATCAACTACGTGTTTCACATCCCAAACAACATAATCGAAAAAATAGTCTTTAATGCATCAATATATTCTAATGTAAATGGATTTTAGATTTCACTTTTCTTAGAAAGCACAAAGATTGGTCATATATGATATCCTAAATTTACGATATATCCGGAGAAAATAACATAATAAAAGATGATCATATATAACTAACCTACCGCAATCAATTGATCTTTAAAATTTCACAATGAGAAAAATATGACTAGACTTATATGGAGAAGAAAAAAATAACCACTGGAATAATAATCTACGAAGAAGTTGATGAAATCTTTGTCACTAAAATAACATAAACTCCTATATTAAATAAAAGTGAAAATCATAAACACCATTATTCATCGTGAAAGCATAAAACAAATCAAATACCAATTAAATGCGTTACATCTAGGAGTTCATCTCTTCACCTTGTGTGGAGTTTAGTGACACATGGTGAAGGTGATGACAACAATAGCGGTGTGGAGCTTTATGGCAGCGCGTGGTGGATTAGCGATGTGTACTCGGCTGTTGATGCGTTGTGTGCCTCTCTTCCCTATGTGTTGGTGTATTTATGGTAGAGAGAAACAACTCTTTATTGGAAACCTAATTGGAAACCAAATATAATTGGAAAGCAAATACAACATGAAAGGTGGGTTTGACTATGTTCATCCATATTACTCCTTTGTTCCACCAAAATTCAAAACTAATTTTCTTTATTTTTTTTTTCTTTGGTTCTCTTAATCTTTGGCTTGAGTGTCTCCCGTTCCACTTCATCAATTTGTCTATGAATTTCCAAATTCGCCACGCTAATGTACTTTTGTCATTTAAACTCCAAATCCTACAAAAATTCAAAAATAAAATAATTAAACTAAAATACACTATTAGAAACACTAACAGATATAAATTAGGAAGTATATTATGAAATAATTATGTGAACATCACATGACATTAGAAGGCACTTCACAGTGATGTTGACACCTTAGCAGAATGGGGTACCAGAGAGGATGAACGATTCACTAATACCCCCAAACCTATATTTGCTAGTCCTCGAGCAAAACAATAAAATAAAATCTAACTCACTTTCGCAGGAATCATCGGTTGCACTTACCTTAAACGTGCAACAAGGCTTTAAACCCCTAGATTACCTCTAGTGGACGAGTTATAGTCTCGTGAGGGTTTCCAGAAATGTTACCCACAAACATTATGACTTACTAAATGTCCAAAACATGGTCACTCGATCTATTATCCTCAGAGTAAGAATTTAGCTGCCAAAAAAATTCTGAAAATAGCTAACAGTCTCACAATAATATATCAAAGAGTCTCACAACCATTTAATAATACCCAAAGGTTAAATAAATTTCATCAATTATTCCCAACTCGAAGTGTGTGTGTGTGCATGGCCTTATCAACATAACTTTTTATTTCAGAGTAAAACAATTACTAAATCTCCTTTAGAAAGTTTGTTTTGACTTCAAACCTCTCATGTCACTCATAATGAAACACTCAGAGATTTGATATTTCACTCAGTTTATATGTGAGGAAAAGAGTAAATAATGGAAAACAATCATCTCACATATAGTAATATGAAGAACGGACTTTTCAAGAATGGAATGAATATGATCTCATGGACAGGAATATCAATTACTTTTGAGAATGTTAAATCATGCACTATAGTTCTTATTTATTTAATCTCCACATCTACGAAACTAACCATCTCTTAAGATCAACTAGGACTTTAATAGGTTGTAATGGGGCTTAGGTAATGGCTAACAAAGAATGGAAAAAAGGTATACGAAAAATATCTAAGAATGTATACACCCATTAACACAAGGGCTATGAAGAGTAAATCAATGTTCTAACCATCAATTGCTTTCTTCATTTTTTTTTTTATTTTTTTTTATTTTTATTATTTATTTTTTTTCATTGACCTCGCTTTTTCTTTCTTTTTTTTTTTTTTTTTTTTTTTTTTTTTCAACTACATGCTTTTCCTCTTCTACTCAATAGAATGTTTCAACACTGATGACTCATGGTATATTTGACTTTGTTCTTTCTAATTGCCCATTTCCAACTAACATTCATCCATATACATTCTTAGATAAATTGGGTATTGAAAAGGGGTTAACAAATAAAAGGTTATCAACGGCTCAAAGGGCTTCAAAAGGGAACTAATGAGTGGGTAAGTAAAAAGGCTAGAGAAGGTTTAAGAAAAACTTGCCTACATCATTTCTTAAGTTCAGGTTGGTATTATGACATCTCAACTAAATAAACTAAAAAGTTCTAGTGCAATAATTTAATTTTAATGTCATTTTCAAAGCAATTGATAAGAAAAATGAGAATAATGAGATCATCAACGACTTAATGCGAACTCAAGAAAAATTAGAGTATATTAATCTAACACTCAGAAAGAAAAGAATGGCTCAAAACTTTCACTGGTTAAGTCTCCACTATTATTCTAAGGTTTTCTAGTTCATATCTCACTCATCAACTTCAAATCATGCTAATATGGCTTATAGTGCAAAAACGTAATCGAGTTGAAAAAAATCTCATGAAATATATTTAACTTAAAGATAATATCAAACCATATGCTTTCCTATTGATATATAAAAGTGACAAGTGAAAGCATGGATTCCTCAAATTTAAAGGCATACTTGAAAGCACATCCTCTTCATTGGAAAGAAACTTAGATTTGAATGCATTTTCAAATCGAAAATTTTCACATAGTCATAATTAACTATGTATTCAATGGAGATTGAGTAGAATACAATAGTCAATTGTGAAATACATTTCATTGCAAAATTTTCAAAAAGTGCAGAAAAAATCTTAAACGTCACCCCCAAACCTAAACCAAACATTGTCCTCAATGTATGAAATGATGATCATGACAAATGCAGGAAAAAGAAAAGAGGAGAGTGAGAGTGATATTACCATGGGAAAGATTTTACCAATTTCCAAGAAGTCATCCATCAATGAGGCTCACAAACATAAGAATTAGGGAGTTTTCATTAGAAATCGATAAAATGCAGACTCGACATCAACAAAGAAAACTAAAAAAACAAGTTGTAAGTCAAAACTGTTATGGAGCTAACGAGTATGAATGAAACACAACTGAATAGGGTACTCGAAAATCAATCCAGACTAACAGCAAAAACACACAACTAAAGCTAGGCTGCCTCCTAGGAGCGCTTGATTTAACGTCGTCAGCCTGACATATATTCTCCCTCATGAGTGATATATCATGAAGTGACGAGGAAGAACATAGGGAACATTCACCTCAAAAGGGTGAAGGAATCGTATACCAACAACCTGAAAAGTTGAGGATCAGTCCACTCAAAAATAGCAACCACATGCGACACAAGATACACTAGCACATCCCTAAAGCTGCAAATCCACCATCTAAAATCATATAGAAATGGTAAAGAAGCTTGCATTCCTCGGAAGTCAATAGGGATCTTAAACATGAATAGGTCGCAAGTAGTGATATGCAACAAAGGATCCTCCCTTACTCCTAAAATGGAACATCCTAAGTCTGGTTCCAAATCAGAAGATTGGATAATTTCCACATCAGGATGGTGAAAATTGAAATCCTCACTTAAGAACATTGGTTCCACATAATTAGCCCTGATCAATGGAAATGTGATGCAGGTAAATGTAACTATAGATGTATCAGGTGGTACAGGCTCATCATAACAAAATGAACTACACCAAGATGATGAGTTAGACAACGTAACAACACCCCCAAACCTAGAATTAGCACAACCTATGGCATGTAGTCTCTCCAAGGAATACTGAGGATCAGACTTCATGTAGAAGTCACAAGGAGGACCTATGTCAAATGGGTCATCATGAACACGCAGAAAAGGGAATGGGTCAGAAATTCCAATAGTATCAGCAGAAAGGTTCAATTTTGACTCACTGAGTGGAAGGAGTTCCACTTTAGACTTCCATTTATAACTAGGATCCACAATGGGGACTGAGTCAAGCAAATCATTGACTCCCCTAATGGAATCATCAACATCAAAGTCTAAACCGAAGTGAGTCAAGCATGCTGCTAAGGGATCATCTGATACAGACTCCAATAAGGAATTCTCCATCGAACTCTCAATTATGTCAACCACACAAACATCCTCGGGCTCGGGAGATGGTTGACTAACATTAAAAACGTTAAGTTCGACGGTCATGTTGCCAAATGACAATTTCATAATTCCATTCCTGCAGTTAATAATGGCATTGGATGTGGCCAAGAATGGTCGACCCAAAATGACAGGAATGTGACTAGAGGGATTGTGAACAGGTTGTGTATCAAGAACTATAAAGTCCACAGGGTAATAAAATTTTTCAACCTTGATAATCACATCCTCTATAACACCGCGGGGGACTCTGATAGACCGATCTGCCAATTGCAGTGTTACTCTAGTCGGTTTCAACCCACCGAGACCTAATTGCTCATAAACAGAATATGGCAATAAATTAACACTCGCCCCTAAATCCAATAATGCCTTATCTATCATATGGTCACCGATAATACAAGAAATAGTCGGGCAACCAGGATCTCTATACTTAGGCGGGGTTCTGTGTTGAATAATGGAGCTCACTTGCTCGGTGAGGAAGGCTCTCTTTTGCACATGTAGCTTCCGCTTCTGTGTGCAAAGATCCTTCAAAAACTTGGCGTAGCTAGGAACTTGCTTGATAGCATCGAGTAATGGGATATTTATGTGGACTTGTCTAAAAATGTCCATTACATCGGTTACATTTGTTCCTTTCTTAGCAGGAGCTAACCGTGATGGAAACGGAGCTCTAGGCAAGTAAGATGCTTGAGTGGGGTTAGAGTCAACATGGGCATCTGTAGAAGGCGAGGCTTTATCAGCCTCCTTGTCAGATGGGGATGCAACATGTTTTGACTTAGACGTAGATGCACCAACACTCAAATCGGGCACTTGTACTCGATTGTCAACCTGTTTTCCACTCCTAAGGGTAGTAATAGATTTGACATCTTCATTGTAGGACTCAGATGTACTACCAACTGCGAATTGACCCTTTGGGTTTGGAACAGGTTGACTAGAAAATCTCCCTGGCTCTCTCTCAGAAGAAGACTGAGTAATCTTACTCATAGCTATCTCAAGTCTTTGAGTCGTGGCTTTCAACTCAGATATGTCCTTAGAATTCTGATCCATTATACTCGCTGAGCGGTGCAAAAGCTGATTAATCGTTTCCTCTAAACTTGATGTGTGGGATGGATGAACTTGGTTATGGTGGGGCCTAACAGGGCTAGGGGCTTGAGGAGCCTGGGAAACAACAACAGGTCCCCCTTGGTGTGGGCCATGGGCCCAGGAGAGACTTGGATGTTTGGCGAACCCTGACTGGTAATAGTTGGGTTGCGGATGATTGTCAGGTCGTCGTATCGCATTAAAAGCGTTGACTTGCTCAGCATAGTATGCAGGATAATCGTTCTGCAAGTCACAATTAGCTATTGAATGACCAGGACTCGAACATGCAGCACATACTTCAGATGAAGCGTTTGCGGGAAGTGCAGGTTGAGTCAAATTCAAGAGTGCATCTATCTTTTGAGTCATGGACATAACAGCCGTCTCTAACTTTGAGGCAGAAGGGGGCTGGACAGATGTATCTCTAACTTCATATATACCACCCTTACGCCTATCAGACTCCTTTCTCGAATAATCCCATTGCTGAGAATTTTCGGAAAGCGTCTCAAAGAATTCCCAAATTTCACTGACGCTCATTTTCATTAATGACCCACCACTAGTGGCATCAATCATACGACGATTTTGAGGGGTTAAACCGTCTTGAAAGTATTGAACTAGCCGCCACTTCTCGAATCCATGGTGGGGACACTTTACAATGAGCTCATTGAACCTTTCCCAACATTCATAGAAATGTTCACCCTCCTTTTGTTGAAAATTAGATAAATCTCGTCGGAGGGCATTTGTTTTATGAACGGGGAAGTATTTTGTCAAGAACTTTCTTGACAACGCATCCCATGATGTGATGGATCCTATCTCTAATGCATTTAACCACGATTTCGCCTTGTCTTTTAGAGAAAAGGGAAATAACCTAAGACGGACCGAATCATCAGAAAAGTTTTGGTACTTCAGGGTAGCGCAAATGTCAAGAAATTCTTTGACATGAAGATAAGGGTCTTCTTTCTCAAAACCATAAAAAGTGGGCAATAGATGAATAATAGATGGTTTGAGTTCAAAACTGTTTGCACTTGTCTCAGGTAAGACAATGCAAGATGGAGCACTACTAGGAAGAGGGGCGAAGTAATCCTTAAAGGCCTTCCCCTCAGCCATCTCAGTGGACGAGGATGATGAACCTAAATAGGTGATGGGGACTTCAACGAACTCTTCGAATTCTTGTCGAACAAGTCTACTCTTAGAATCACGCACCCAAGTATGCATAAACTAATGGACAACGAAGGTGCAAAGTCAACACTCCTAAGTAATTTTTTTTTTTTTATAGCACTAACTCTAAAAATATACACAAACTTACACGCAATCAGCAACCAATAAATGCACAAGAAACATGCCTCCCTAAGCAATCAACGTTTTTGAGATCAATTATCTTTTTATTTTTGGGGGACAATTACTTCTTATGTAATCTTTATGACAAGGCAATGGGTGCTACAAGTTGATCCTAAGAGTATACACGTTACCCCACAAAGTTCAAAATCAGTAGGCTAGAGTTTTGTTTCAAAGAAACCGGATTATCGCACAAGAGAAGGAGGTCACAATGGTCCAATTAAGTACTTCCTTGTGCTACCGCTCTGTAAGCCAGTAGATGTGAGAACGATGTGACGTTGGGTATACACTCGAGGCTTGTGGTCTTAACCCAAAACTGTTGGTGACACCAATTCTTCTTGTGGATCGTAGCTTACTTATGACTCGGCGTACCGGGTAACTTACCCTTGTGGCAGTGGCCTCTCGGAGTTCATTGAATGATTAAACCCATCGTCACTTTTAGTTTGATCACACAAAATTTATTGGATTCACCTTGGTCTTGGTTGTCCTATGAACACCGTACCTAAAAAATGGCTCTATCTAACTTGCTAATTGATTTTAATTATGTTAGGCTATTGGTTGCACACAGCTGGAGTGATGAGGTGGGGATATCAAGTCCCACCAGTTGCTATTTATAAGCTGGGTCTGCTTATTATGAATTACTAAAGTTTAGCATCCACAATTACAGAAATTTAACAACCAATCACACAATTTCAAACAATTACACCAAGCACCCTGGTCGCTAATACGTTGCGTGTGATAGAAATACTTACAGTGTTCGTATTCCAATCTGCACAAAACGTTAGCACAATTCAAAATAATTGTCCGACTTCTTTTTATCCGTTTCACTCAACACACAAGCACATGCAAATAAATTTACTGGTCTTGGTCTTAGAAGTCGGATTTCTAAATCACAAGAGATTATTGGGTACAATTAAAATTGTTTCCCTATAATTTCTTTTGACTTAGAGATTTTTAGGTTTTTTTTTTTTTTTTTTTTGTGATTAAACAAAATGAAAAATAATAGAGTTTAAAAATTATTACACCACACGCTCGTAAAACGAGGTGAAAATAAAATTAAAACTCTCCTCACAAAATAAATGAAAATAAAAGACTTTGCTTGATGCTCTACAGGATTGTTCAATCTTCTCGAGAAGCGTGTAATCTGTAATATATGCTTCCTGCCTATTAATACCTGCAAAAACAACAAAAGCAAAATCAAGTATCAAACTTCTAAGACTTAAAAGAAATAACAAAAAAAAATTAAATAAAATCAAGCCTATCCTAAAAGCAAAAGCAATAGCAATCTATATCTGACCTATTTTTTTTATTAATTAAATTTTTTTTAACCTAAACTACAAACTAGTGAAAATAAACTCTTGAATTCAATTACACCGTTACAGTCCCCGGCAACGGCGCCAAAAACTTGATGCAGATTTAACTAACCTAAATAAATAGGTTAATTTAACCTAATTTTAATAACTGCAAGTGCACAGTGTCTAACTGGTAGACAATGGCAAGTACAGGTCGATCCCACAAGGACTGTGGTTGCAATTAAATTTCAGGATTTATTTAAACTAATTTAAATTGGGGTTACAGCAATTAAAATATCTAAACTAAAAATCAAATTAAAAACAAAATAAAAAGTTTTAAAGAATATGAGAAAGGAAACCAAGGCATTGAATCCACCACAGGTTCTTTGAGATTTGTGTAATCAAAAATATTGTTTTCAAGATTTAACATGACTAACCTAAAGATTAATCTAAGTTCACAATTGATTTCAGCATAAGTATAAACCCCTAGAATTGCGTGTCTTCTTATGGCACACACAATCACAGGTTTATTTTAACTAATCCTAATCCCTAGCATTGCGTGTCTTCTTACGGCACACACAATCACAGATTCAGATTAATTGATTAAATCAGGCTTTTGACTTTCAACAAAGTGTACTTCTAACTACCGACTAGTCTAGATAATTAATCAGGATATAATCGGTGAAAGCAATTTATTAAAATCATAAATCAAATGTGTTTAACGTTAAGCATAAAGAAAATAATAAATTTAAATACACAAACTCTAGGAAATCCTGTGGTTTCATCGTAGCCTTGGCGAAGGGTTTAGCTATCCATGGTAGTGGTAGTCATCTCCTCGTGATGTGGTACACCGCAACTCATCTCTGCACGAACACGAATCCCGAGAAAAAGGACTACACAAGCTCTGTGGTGGTATAGAGCAGAACCGGGGGTGCCAATAGCGTAAAAACAGAATTTTGAATCTTTCCCGCCAGAAATCGCGCGGTTGGGCTGGCTCGTCTTCTCCAGCGAGACGCCGCTCTGTTCCGCGCTGTTGCGGCTTCTTCGCGAGCTCCTCGTGGTCCCTGACTTGCCCTGGTATCTGCAAAAGAGAGATAGGATGAAGAACAGAGAAGTTAACGCAAGAAAACAAAGGAGGAGGCGAAACAGAGAGCTCTGTCTCGCGGCAGTGGCGCTTCTCGCTTGGTCTGTTGGCGAGGTTGGAGCAGAGAGAGAGAGAGCCAGGAAGGAGGGAGAGACCCTGGAGAAGAGAGGAAAGTAGGAAGGAGACCGAGAGAGGAGAGAAACAGGGGCGAGGCGGAACAGAGTCGCGGTGGTTGCGGCTCTGTTTCGCGGCTGTGGTGGTCGTTGCGATTCTGGTGGCGAGGTTGCTGGATGGTGGATGGCGTTGGTGAGGATGATGGAACAGGGAGAGGGATGGTAGGAGGTGGAGGCTGTTGGTGTGCGAAACAGGGTGAGGATGCGGCGGCTGATGGTAGAGGACGAGGAGGAAGGGTGATGACGGGATTATCGCGCTGCGGCTCTCCTATCGAGCGAGGATTGCCGGCAGGGTGGTGTGGTGGCTGGAAAAGAGATGAGGGGAGAGGGGCTGTGGAAGAGGAGAGAATCAAGAGATCCTCTTCTCTAAGATTAGGGGAGCTAAATAGGGTTCTATTATCTTGGGCTTGGGTTTTTAGGTTAGTATTTTTGGATTTGGGCTTAGGCTAATTTAGGTGGATCTAGGTTTACTAGGGTTAGGTTTAGATATGTGACTCTCTGCTTTGTACCACCACTAGAATCGACCAATTGTCTGTCGCCTTAATACCATTTCATCGTTAACGCTCAAATTCCTGCCAAGACATGAAAACGAAATAATTATTATAAATTATAATAATCGAAACACTAACATATATAAATTAAGGGATATATTATGTAATAATTATATGAATATCAATTCACTTTTGGAGAAAGCACGGTGCATGATGTCCAATGTAGGTTTGGACAAAATATGGTAGGATGAAGCAGTAAACACAACATGCTATTTCATTAACCACTCTCCTTTATCTGCTATTAAGTTTCAGATTCCTATGGAAGTATGATATGATATTTTTTTTCTTCTGATTATTCTAACTTGAAAGTATTTGGTTGTCCAGATTATTTTCATGTTAGGGAGGAAAAATTGGAGTAAGGGTTGGGAAAACTATTTTTCTTGGTGAAAGCCAAACCAAACCATAACATCTCGCTTTGCTTTGGTCAAAGCCAGGCCACTACCCTAAAGCCACAAAGCCACCACTTTTAGCATTTTTTTGTTGAAGCGTGAAGCCACCAAAGCCATGGCTTCATTAAACAAAACGTTTTTTTTTTTAATTTTCTTCTTCTCATACATTTTTCTCTTTCTCCTTTTCTCTTTAAAGCTCCACGATTGAATTAAAGAGCAGCAATAGAGCAAGAGTTGCAGATCTTGTTCGAGGTACAAATCTTCTTACCTTCAAAAGAGCTTCACCAGAATTTCAACTGTCATGACTCCGAAAAAGGAACCCACATCTATACATAGATTATCTATGCATTAATAATCTCTACATTAATAATGTTATTTTTTGTTTACTTACGGTGATTGATTATGGAAGAAAACCCTGGGCAAGGGAGAGTAGTTCTCAGGAAGACATTGGTTGGAAGTATGGTGTTGCAGTGAATGGTAACAAACATCATAACATGGAAAAAAATATGAACACTTACATTTACTTGAGCTAACACCTCTAAATCTACTAAAAAAACAAAATGCATAAATTTAGAAGATTAGATACAAGCAAAATGCATATATTTAAATTTTTATATAATATTAAAATCAATTTTTAGGGTCGTTTTACTTGCGTAAAGCCAAAGCTTCACGCTTTACTTTTAGCAAAGCCAAGCCATGGAAAATCGCTTTGCCTTCGCTTCATGCTTTGAGTACCTTCATTCAGATAATGTGAAAGGGTATAGATTATGGTGTCTTGACTTGCAAAGTTTTGTGATCAGATGAGATGTGAAGTTCCACGAGGAGGTTTTGTTACAGGCAAAGTGTGAGAGATGCGAAGATGGTTCCCTTATTTGGAGGGGTGATAACTATGATGAAGATGAAGATGTTGGAGATCTCTATAGGTGGAACTTGTAGCTCTTAGATCTCATATAGAGCATGATCTTCCTTTTACTGAGGGAAGAGGTGATACATATATGATGTCTAATGAGACAGTGGCAAAAGATGAGGTTTCTACTGATAAGGACATGGATCCTATACAACAACGGGTTCAATAGTTACAAACATTGTCTTTAGCAGAAGGTAGCAAACCTAGAGTCAGACGTGTACCACTTAGATTTGGCTATGAGAAGAACGTAACTTGCACGTTCTCAGTTCTTGACAGGGATGATGATGTTCCTACCACATATGCGCAGGCTTTGCGAAGTGTTCACAAAGAGGAGTGGAACGAGGTTTTGGATGAAGAAATGTTATCTCTTCAGAAGAATCATACATGAGATCTTGTGACACTCACTAAATGGAAGATGCCGATTAGGTGTAAGTGGGTTCTCACAATGAAAGACGGGATCCTAGATTCCAGTGGTACTTGTAAAGGTATATGATACAAGGCAAGATTGGAGGCTAAATGATATGCACAACAAGAAGGTGTGGACTATAATGAAGTATTCTCTTCGGTGGTAAAACACACTTCAATCCGAGTCATTTTAGCTATAACAGTGCAGCTAGACTTAGAACTCGAGCAACTTGATGTCAAAACTACTTTCTTATATGGATATTTGGAGGATGACATATACATGTCTCTGCCCAATGGATATGTTGTTGTCGGTCAGGAAGAAAAGGTATGCAACTGAAGAAGTTAGTGTATGGGTTGAAGCAATCTTTTGAGGCATTGGTACAAGAGGTTTGATGCATTTATGATTGAGTAGATATATGTGAGGAGTTAGTATGATCCTTGTGTTTTCACGCAGAAGCTGGAGGACGGGTTCGTGTTTATCTTATTTTATGTCGATGACATGATCATTGTTGCGAATAACATGGAAGAAATTGATATATTGAAGTTGAAAATTAGCATGGAGTTTGAGATGAAAGATCTTGGTTTAGCGATGAAATACTTGGGATGTAGATAGTGAGAGATAGAAAGAATGGCAGACTGACATTGTCACAGAGACAATACTTAGAGAACATTATTCATCATTTTAACATGGATATATCTAAGCCATGTACTCCTTTGGCTGCTCACGTTAAGCTCTCCAGTAAGTTCTCTCTTAGCACAGAGGATGAGAGCAAATATATGCCACAAATTCTCTATGATAGTGAAGTTGGTAGTCTTATATATGGCATGATTTGCACACGCCCGGATATCTCTCATGCAGTCAGTCTGGTTACTAGATTTACGTCAAAAATGGGAAATCAACATTAGCATGCAGTAAAGTGGATACTAATGTTTTTTTGGGGTACGCTGGATGTTGGTTTAGTATATGAAAGAGAAGACGTGTCAAATATGATTCAAGGTTATTTTGATTTGGATCATGTTGGTGATCTTGATAGGCGTCGATCGACTGCAAGTTATTGTTTTACATTGGCATTGGGTCGGATGAGCTGGAAGTCACAGTTACAGTCTACAGTTGCTTTGTCTATACTAAAGCAGAGTACATGGCTTTATCAAAGGTAGTTAAGGAAGCCATTTGGTTTAGGGCTTGGTTAGTGATTTGGATGTTACTCAAGATGAGGTGAAAATATTATGTGACAGTCAAAGTGGCATCTGATAAGACATCAAACAATCACTCAATCAAAGCCATACACATGGCATGGGTTAACTCTAGCACGAGAAAGGCTTCAGCACAGTCCTAAGCGGACCCGTACACAAACTATTATTCAGCTCGTAAAATAGGTGCCAAAGCCTAAGTCACGCCAATCCATAAGGCATGAGTCTTAGGGCTTGGCCTAGAACAATAAAGCTCGAACGCAAATCTCAGAGCTTTAATAGGCCCGATATCCATTCACACAAATCAGCTCTTAGCCCAATCAAGCATTGGGTCCTAAACAGAGCCGAGTGTCGAACAGACTCAGTCCTCCACAAGTAAGATCATCGGCGAGCTCTCTTCCTTCCATCACACCCTCAATAACAGGGACAGTTGTGGAAAGAGCACTCACTACTTAATGTGAGAAAAGGGAAGGAGAAAGTTACTCATACTTTGCTATTTACTTCCGGCCTCCACTCTTCCTTGCATTGATATTTGACTTGTGCATCGTAGTGCCTTCGACACCACAACAACGGTCCCTGACTAACCGCTACTCATTTTTGCAAGCTAGAGATTAGCAAGGTTCGCAATGATAGATTTAGACACATCAGTTTCGCGTCGTCCATGGGAAAGATGACAAGTTTTCTCTGAAACAAATACATAAAGTTCTTTATAGCTAAACTGAGCATCGAGAAATGTTCACCAACACTAGATCTCAAGCATTCAACAACAATATTGAAACAGACAACCCCCCGGGCAGAGAAGCCCAGGTATAAGGTCGAACCAACACTACCGAGGGAGCTTAACAATCGCACAGCCCATCCACTGAGGTAGTCGTAACTGACCCCCATAGACCAAATCCTACTTCACATGGATCATCTAGCACGGGTGGTGGAAAGGCTCACTCAAGATCCACAACAGCCACTCGAAAGTGGAGTAGATCTGAGGAGATACCATACCAGAGAGGACGCCCGAGAGCGCATTCAAGAACACGAGAACCTCACCGAGAGGAACAGAAAACTGGCTGGCAGGAAAGCTTAAGGGATGATGGACCTTGCCCAAAAAATAGATCGTACCACGGTTAAGAACCAACTCCTACTAGGGGCAGTGTTCTAAAAATCGGTCTAGGCGGCCGCCTAGGCACTAGAAGGTGGAAACCCGCCCAGATTAATGCCTGAGCGGCTGTCTGGGCGGTCTGGGCGGTCTAGGCAGGTCTAGGCGGGTCTGGGCGGGGTATAGGCAGGTCTGGGCGGCCTAGGCGGGGTCTAGGCGGTCTGGGAGATTTTTTTATTTTTTTTATTTTTTTATTTTTTAATAAGGTTGATTGTGTTCTTATTTTATTTTTGTTTCCTATTTTTTAGAAATAAACTATTTAATTGTTTTTTTTAGAAAATCTCGGGAATGGACTTTGATGATGATAATGATGATATGTCTAAATGTAGCGAAGGATGATTACTTAATGGAATTTTCAAAGGATCTGCCGGTACCAATTTTACTAATGTAGATTTTATCAAACATAACTGAGATTATTCATGCAATTTGAAGAAAAATAAAAGAGTACACAAATTCAAATTTATATAAAGTACCCATCATGACCAACTTCAGTCATTTGAGTTTTAATAAATTTTGTTCACGATTGTTAATTTTTCATGTTTTTAAATTTTGCATATATATATATATATATATATATATATATATATATATATATATATATATATATATATATATATATATATATATATATATATTGACATTAAATTGGATGTAATTGATAAGGTATTATGCTTAACTTTTGTAAATTATTAAAGTTATAAATTTATAATACAAAACCTAAGACCGCCTAGGCACCCGCCTAGGCCCCTGGGCGCTAGGCACCTGCTCGCCGCCCGTCCAGCGCCTAGCGATTTTTAGAACACTGACTAGGGGCAACCAATCCAGACGTCTTGTAAGACCTCACTGTCCCTCCATTCTCGAAGGAGACCCTAGCCAAAGAAATTCGTCTCGTCAATGCTCGAATTCTATGATGGAACATTAGATCTATCACATCATCTACGCTATTACTAGCGTCTAATGACGCTGAAAGAATGTTCAGAAGCCATCTTGTGCAGAAAATTTCCCACCTGCCTCAAGAAGGCTGCACTGATTTGTTCCAGGTCCTAGCGAATGCATTTATCACCAATTCGTCGAGAACCAAAAAATCAGGAAGGGGCCTCATTACCTACTAAGTCTCAAGCAGAAGCAGGGCAAGACCCTCAGAGAGTATGTCACTCATTTCAACGATGAGCTAACCTTGATCGATGGTTGCAACGATGACATGACAATCAACACCTTCACTTATGGCCTCTAAGAAGGTTAGTTCTACAACTTCCTCACCCTGGAACCCCCGAGAGATATGTCGGACCTACTAAAAAGTGCGCAAGATTATATCACTTTCGAGGAAATGTTGGCCGCCAAAATATGTGGCTAAAATAGAGCCAAGCAAGCCCCCATGGCCTTGGACAGGGGAGAAGAAAAAGATGTGAAAAAGAGGATCTGTCAAAGAATATGAAAAATGACAACAAAATCGGGTCTGACAAAGCGAAATCTAAAATGGCCACCAGCTACGCAGCTCAAGGTTTATTGAGTTCGCTCTCCTTAAGTCCAGATTGCCCAAAACTCTCTCCACAATGAACAACTGGAACGACATCAAGTAGCCCCCAAGCTCAAAAGTGATCCTTCAAAGTGTGATCTGTGCCTATCACAAGGACCACGGTCGCATCACTCAAGACTGCCAGAGTCTCAAGAATGAGATTGAGTACTGGGTCTGAATGGGAAGACTCAGAGAATTTGTGAATTCTGACCCGACGCAGCCCCAAGAAAAGAAGAAAGAAGTCACACCAGAGGCTGGAGAAAAGATTGCAAACATTATCTACGTCCTGCACAGTGCACACAATAGACCGAAGAAATCCAATTGGTTAAGAAAACATGCAATTCGAGAATTGTAGAAGGTCCTCACCATAAGGACTGCCCAGTCCAGCATGCCCAAGTAGAGTACACAACCCTGAACCTAACGTTCAACGAGCATGATATGCAAGGGGTCTATTCCCCATGTAACAATGCCTTGGTAATCACGATTGCAATATCGAAATGGGGAATGAAGAGATTTTTTGTGGCCAGGAGGAACTCAACGAATATCCTATTCCAAGAAGTATTCTGCAGGATGCAGCTGAGAGATGAAGAATTGAAACCGAACAACCAAGTGATGGTTCGGTTCAGCGGTGCTCCTTGTTATTCAATCGGGAACATCAACCTATCCATAGGAGCAGAGGATCCAGTAAAGTTCCTAATGAAGAAGTTCATCGTAGTAGATGCCCCCTACGCTTACAATGTGATTCTGGAAAGGTTTGGGCTCCACTAGATGGGAGCAGTGGTCTCTACACGGTACCAGTGCTTCAAATACCCTAACAACGGAGAAACAGGGACCGCTAGGAGAGATCGGTCCTCTGCTAGGGAATGCCATTACGTGGCTATGAAGTCCAGATAAGTAACCATGATGACTTGCCCCTTCCAAATAAGTGAACCAATAGGCTAATGACTTTACTGATAAAAGGGTCTAAGTGGCGAGAACAACATGTAGGATTTTTGAAGAGCTATCAATAAATGTAATCTTTTTAAAAACGATTCCACTCCACACTCAACTCCTTCTACAGGAGAAGACCATAGTGGTGTACAAGCGGTTGAGCTTAGCCCACTAAGGGTGATGATGACTTGCTATAAGTGACCTAGTCCGCCTAAGGAACCGAGGTACGATACAGCGGGCTGAGCCTAGTCCACGGACAGTTTGCCGCCCAAACGAAGACTAGTCCTAACACGGGGACCAAAATGGCGCACAATAATCCGAACCTAATCCTATTTAGGACGTCGACAACTTGCCGCATAACTGACCTAATCTGCCTCAAAAGCCAAGGCAACACAAGTGCAGACTGAACCCAGTCCAATGACAGTTCACTCAAAGTGGTGAGTTCAGTCCATGGACGACTCACAGCTCCTAAGATAGCCTAGTCCTACCATAGGACCATGATGTCACCCATTCCATAGACAATTCACCTCAAGCGAGCGAGTCCAGTCCACGGATGACTCATCGCTCTTTAGATAACTTGATCCAACTACAGGGACCATAATGGCTCAATAATGACTGGGTCTAGTCCTATTCGACAGCTTGCCTTACAAGTGACATAGTCTTCCAAGGAACCGAAGTACGATGCAGTCGATCGAGCCTAGTCCACTGAAAGCTCACCACTGAAATGAAGTTTTGTCTGATCACGGGGACCAAAATGCCACACAACGACCAAGCCTAATCCTGATAAGGGCGACGACAACTTGCCACAAGTGACCTAGTTTGTCTAAGAGACCACGACACTACAAGAAGAATCGAGTCCAGTCTAATGATGACTCACGCACCGAGATAATATAGTGTGAGGGACCAAGATGGTGCAAAGAGGCAGTGTCTAATCCTGTTCAGGAGACAGACAACTTGCCCAATAAGTGAGCTAGTCCACATAACAGAAACCCAACCTGTTCAAGCAAAGTCGGTTCCTCAACAATCTATTTCCTATTCAGGATTGACGCATACTATGAAGTCTAGCCTAGATGGGTGAAGACAACTTCTTCCTAGTTCAAGTCCTCTCAAGAACTGAGCCAGATATACACAAGATCCTAGTCCATTCAGGCAAAGTTGGTTCCTCAACAGTCCAACTTTTGTTCAAGAATGAGGCATACTATGAAGTCTAGCCGAGACGGATGAAGAAAACTTCTTCCAAATCAAGTCCTCTTGAGGATTGAGCCAGATATACACAGGAACCTAGTCCATTAGAGCAAAGATGATTCCTCAACAACCCAACTCCTATTCAGGATTGAGGCATATTACGAAGTCTAGCCCAGATGGATGAAGATAACTTCTTCCCAGCTCAAGTTCTTTCCAGTAATGAGCCAAATCGATACAAGAGTCTAGCCCATTTGGGCGAAGATGAATCCTCAAAAACCTAACTCGTATTCGGGAGTATGGTTTATTATGGAGCCCAGCCTAGAGAGACAGGGGCGATTCTCCTCCAATGCAAGGCCAAGGATTGATATGACTACAGGTATACGGTACAAAATTTCAATTTAGCAAAAGATGGTTTCTCAAGCAATCCAACCACTACACAGGGTCAAAAACCTGCAAGGAAGTCCAGTCTTCAATGCGAAGACAACTCCTGTACATGCTCAACTACTAAGGGAGACAATAATTACATCACTAAGGGAACACGACCTGGACAAACAAAGGTGAATATCCTACAACTTAACTCTCGCAAAAGATTAAGTTATTACTGTTGACAGAATATGAGCTCGGGCAAGCCAAGATTGGGCTCTAGTCCAGATTGAACCCTACTTCAGGTCAGGGTAGATACACCCATCCACCCAACCTAGTTACTCAACCTAATTTAAGCAAGAATTGGAAATGGTAAGTATGACAGCTACAAGCACAGACAAAAAGGAAAAGGAAAATATTCATCATTAATGAAATTTCATTCATTACAAAATCGCTCATGCAACGAGAAAAGAGTTAGGAACGTTCTCTTGCAACTCAGAATCTAGAACGACCCCAAGGTTAGCAGCACGCTTTGGAATAGCAGGATTGGATGTCATCTCGATGACAGATGGACCAACCTCAGAGCCACCCTACGGGGAAGAAGAAGGATGGTCATCCTCAACAAAGTGGGCAAAGGCCACCTGCCTGTAAGCAGAAAGATCCCAATCCCCACGATCTTGCATAAAGTAGTCCAATAAATCCAACCTACCAGCAACAACCTTGCAGAAGTTAGTATCTTAGCAACATCAAAGAGTTCATTCTCCTTGGCCTCCTATTGTGCCTTCAAGCCAGACAACTCTTTATGCACTCTGGACAGGCCACTTTCACAATCTCCCAATCTGCGCTCAGCAGCAACTTAGCTTGCCACTTGGAGTCTCGTTCTTAAGTAAGTTGGGACACTTGCAGCAGAACAACATCATGGAGTTCCTTCTATTGAGAGAACTCAGTGCATTCATGACCCATAACACTCTGATCCCGGACAGTCAAAAACCTCCATCTGCTTAGCTATCAATTGTTCCCGATCCTCCCAAACTTTCTTGAGCTCGACCATCAAATCAGTTGGAACAGCCAGGACCGCATCCAGACTCTTTTGGGATTTTTTAGCTAGACCTCTAAGTTGGCCTAAGCAGCCAGAGCCTTGTCCATATTCTCGAGGGCCTCCCGCAGCTAAGCCTCCAAGCTGCGATGAGCAGTCAGCTACTTGCCCAGTGTGTCCACTTCAGAAAGAGCAGCTGAAAGCTGCAACTGTTGATTAGCAAATGATCTTGCCATGACATAAACTCTGTCTCACGCAAAGTCCGTTTCAGTACCCAACATCCCAACAAAGGTCAAGTGGGACATTCCCTAATCAGAAACCAAGTGCACAATTACAAACAAAAATACAATTAAGAGGCCAAAACAAGTATTTACTCACCTACATGAGCTGCTTCAACCCTTGATTGAGATGGTCCCCTATGGGTATCTCCTCTAATGGAGGGTGATCAACCAGATGGGAAAATGACATCTTTAGAAGCTGCATCAAGTCATTCATCCGGTCAACCTTTTGGCGCCACACATGTTCATTATTAGAGCCAAGGTGAATAACGCCAGGTCCACTTTAGTTGACGGGAGTGCCGAAATGGAGAAACTTGGGGTCGAGGATGAGTCCTGCATCCCTTCTAACAACTACAACCTCTGAAAGAGGAAACTCTGTAACTCCCCTTTGCTGGTAGCAGACGACGAGGAGCCGGAGCGAAGCCGAGAATCCAGACGAGGCGACGATTCATATGCACTGCGAACAAGATCCTCCAAAGTTGATGACTTACTTAGGGCACTCAGAATCGCCAACGGTACACGGGCAATGCCCATGAGAGCAAGGGGCTCCAAGCTTGAGTCAGCCACAGTAGAAAGCCTCATGGTGGCATTAAGAAGACGAGCATTGGTACGCTCGAGCTGTTCTTCATATAGACCTGCTAGGTGCTTCATCCTAACAAGACTAAGGTACTCTCCCTCGAGGGAAGAGCTCGGGGCTGGAGGACAAGGAAGTGGACAATCGAGCTACGACACTACCTCTTTAGAAGCACGGTAAGGTACTACTGACGGTGAGTGTTGGACAAGCTCCCTCTCCATAGTAGACAATAGAGCAAAAAAAAAAACAATTTCGAAAACCCATACCTTGAACTTATTGGGCTTACAAGAGGGGGACAACAACCCTTCAACAACCTTCCTATTGGGCAGACTGGTCTCCCTCACAACTATCTTCTTCTACGCCAGATGCTTAAGCACCAGATGAAACAGTCTGAGTAACTAGTGTTGTGTCCACCCTACCAGCCTCGTCTGAGAATAGACTAGTACCCTCGATAAATGCAGGGTTGAAAATGTACGAAAGAGGCATGAGCGGCAGGGAAAGAAAATGGGTTTTAACTATTTCCTTTTCAGGAGAAAGAACAACAACATCGTGCCCTCTGGTAGAGAAAATAGGTGGCACGTCAAATGTACAATAAGCATCATGCTAAAAGCATCAAACAAGAAGATTCAAAAGACTACTGACATTCTTGATGTTGTGATAGACCAACCGATTCTCGTGGTCAAAGTATACAGAACGCAAGAAGCAATACCTGCTACTTCTTCATGTCTTCTAAAAGTCCGCTAAAGTAAGAAGGCTTCACCAGGCAACTGGTTCTAGGATTGTTCGTCCTGATAGGAGCCATGGATCAAATCAGCCTAAATGATAGACGGATCCCAGTAGCCTTCACACTAGCCTGGGTGGCAATCAGAATTGTCCACCCATTGGTGCCATCCGAGGCGGGGCAATACCATGGAATGACAAGATATGTACCCATCCTTTGGGGTTATCAAAAACTCGTCATCACCCAAAAGCGTCAACCTTAGACCACTAGGGATCCGATATCGGTTGTGAACATCAATGGGATCCCTTTCTGATATCAAAGATGTCCAAAAAAACTTAGCATAGGTTGCGAACGGTCATACGAGAAACAAGTAGTCATGATTGGAAGAAAATTTGCACTTATCCGGACTGAAGAAAATTCTTGGCAAGAGCAAACTAAAACTCTGGAAGGGAAAAATGTCAGACTCCCTCAAATAAGGTTTATGTAGACTTTACTTGTAGGAGAACCAATCACCAAACAGTTGCACAAGCAACAATTGCAGCGAAAAAGTCGAAAAGGCGTCGAAATATATCATCATGACCTCGTACTGACTCCTGCGCATAGACAGTTAGTGGCCCAATACGCAAACCTACTAACTAGAGGAAGTAACTAAGGATACATCAAATAGTCATTCGATCACAACCGAACATGTGGCATGGGCTAACCGTAGCATGAGAAAGGCTTTAGCGCAGTCCCAAGCAGACCCATACACAAACTATTGTTCATCCCACAAGTCACGTGTCCAAACCCAAATCACGCCAGCCCAAGAGGCACGAATCTCATAGCTTGGCTTAGGACAATAGGCTCGAACGTGAATCTCAGAGCTATCATAGGCTCGATATCCATTTGTAAAAATCAGCTCTTAGCCCAATCAAATATTGGGTTTGACAAAGCCAAGTGCCAAAGAGACTCAGTCATGCACAGGTAAAACCCTAGGTGATATCTCCTCCTTCCATCACGCCCTTAATAACATGGATAATCGTGGAAGGACACTCGCTACTTAAGGTGGGAGAAGGGAAGGAGAAATGTATGCATACACTTTGCTATTTGCTTCCAGTCTCCACTCTTCCTTAGATCGATATCTGACTTAAGCATCAAAGTGCCTTCACCTACCACAACGGTGGTCCCTCGCCAATCACTGTTTTTTTTTGTAGGCTTGAGATCAGCAATGACATATTTGGACACATTACTATCCATTTGGCAAAGTTCCAGGTTCATTATGCTCGGACAAAACACATTGATGTGCGATATTATTTTCTAAGGGATGTCATTGAATATGGCGAGGTTCTCTTGGAGAAGGTGAGTACTCAAGACAATCTAGCTGATATGTTGACAAAAGTGATTCCAGGGATCAAGTTGAGACAAACTTAATCTGGCTCTTTCAGTGTTAACGCCTAAAGGAGCCAGGGCCCTTAGGGCATGACGACGATTCTCGTGACCAAGGAATTGTTCACCAAGGTGGAGATTGTGAGAGCTGCACGAGTTAGACAATGATAAGGTTTTTCTTCTCTCTGTTAGTTGCTTTACACAAGGACTCTCACAATCTTAATTTGAAGCTCCCAATTTTTAGGGATGTGTAGACAAGGACAATGGCTCCCAATTACATGGGACTCGATGTTAGACAAGGAGTATAGCTCATTCTTTCCTTTAAAAACTTCTTTACAAGGCAGCGTACATAGCGTGAAACAGGCAGTACACACAGCGTAAAATAGTTTGTGTGCAGCGTGAAAATGGGCTGCGTGTTGGGGTGTGAAACATTGTGTGCAAGGCGTTAAACAATAACCAAGGAGAAGGGTTGAAATCGGGTGATTTCGGGTGTTCTTCGACTGCATAGTTTGCCAAATCTTCAGGGTTCCTTTTGGATTTTACTTCCATTGTAGAAGGGAGGAAGATTGAGAAGAAATTCTTGTTGCTTAGTGGTATTGTTGGCTTAAGATTGGGTAATCTCAAGGATCGTTGTTTGACAACATTGTAATCTCCAATACTTGTTTCACATATCAATAAGATCTAAGAAAGTCGTCGCCTGTGGAGTAGGCAAAGCCGAACCACATAAATCCCGGTGTGATCTTTACTTTTCTGTATATTATTTACTGCTTGCTTGTTTCATAGCATAGCTTTTCAGTCATTCAATTTCACCAACTAGGTCTTGGCCTTGTGTTGAATTTACTTGCAGCAATTGGTTCTGGATTTGTTGTTTCAGGTATTTCCTATAGTCTTTACCTTCAACTGATATATCGAAATACAAAAGAAGAGAATCTGAAATGAATTCGTTTTGCATTGGCTTGGTATCAAGGCATATAATAGGTTTTGGTGGTGCTTGTTGTACTTTGTTATTTAGCAAGACACAGGGAGTTGCTTATTTTCAGTTTCTAAACGATATGCAGGATAAGTTGTTGCATTAAATGTAGCTCGACTGATAAAGATGAAAACACATATTTTGAGCCAAACAGAAATTAGATGAAAACACATATTTTACACTTTTACAATACACCGGTCCTTCAAACTGCTCTCTCGCACTGAAGTGTTTTCCCAAGATATTTATTTTTGTTTAGCATGTACCTTTTAGTTAACATAACCTGTAGGCAAAACTGCTTTTACAAAGCCACAACTTCTACTTATATTTAGTAACTTCTCCTCAAATTTGTTTGGCTTGATTTTGGGTTTCATGTTTATTGAATTTGGATGTAAATTGGGATCGTAATCTTTGTATTATTTGTTTAGGAACTCTTGATTCATTGTGGATCATCATGAATTAATGTATATTAGAAGAAATAGTTGTGAACATATTTGATGTTAATTAATATAACATAGGCGTTTTCCTAGATTTGAAGTAAAAAAGATGGGGGGTTTTCCTCTCTCAGTCCACTCTGAATCTGACCGGATCATGTCAAAGTATATCCAAATTCAACTTGTAAAAATGTTTTGAAGTAAAAAAACAATGAAATAACACTTTATTTCCGGCCAATAATATTGAAAGAGAAATTAGAGTACAAAATGGCATTTAAGGAAATCGATAGGAAACAAGGTGTTCCTTCACATGAAGTGATAAAGGAGGAGAGGTGAGAAAAACCACTCAATTATTGGAGTCATGATTGAGCCTGTGTCTCTTCTAAGTGGTTGTTCCTCACCTATCCAATACAAGACTGCTTGGCTGTATTTGATATCCCAACTAATATTTATTCAAATACTGTGGAACAATAATTAAACTATTGAACGTATAGCCAGATCGATCAAATTATCAAATCTCTAATGTAAAAGTTGAATGGGAAAGAAATATCAGTTGTTAACATTTATTATATGGAAGATATATTTTTATCGACTTGAGCGTCAAGGTGTCTTTATAATAGTATTCCATCGTTTAAATGGTTTAAATGTCATAATCGTGAAAGTTATATATCGACCAGGCTTTAGCATCTAAATATTTTGTAACTATTATAACTGGACAAACACCATTGTGATGATTATGGCATCATCTTTGAGCATGGATCAAGTGGCACAATTTTTTTCCTTATAGTATATCACTAGCATTATCAATTATGGAAAAATATATATATTTTCAATCAAAGCGATAATTTGATGAAAATATAAAAAACCAAAACCAGTTGGTGGGTGAGGAGATATATTTGGAATCCAAAAGGTGGGAGTGTGAGTGTTTCCTACCAAGTCCAGCTCATATTTTTGCTTCCCTCCAAACCAACCCATGTGAAGATTATTATCATCTCACCCATCCCTTATTATAATTATTATTCTCTTTATTATTATACATTTTTTTAAAGATGTACAGAGAGATCACATATCGTAATCTCAATAATCTCCCAAAACACTTACAAAAAGCCTTTCTTCATACCTCACTCTCTCCATCTTTCAAGATACAATTGTGTTCAAGACATTTTGTGTTCTAGTTTGATCATAGTGAAAGATGAGAGAAATTCTCCATGTTCAGGCTGGGCAATGTGGGAACCAAATTGGTGGCAAGTTCTGGGAGGTGGTGTGCGATGAGCATGGTATCGATGCCAGAGGAAACTATGTAGGGAACTCCCCACTTCAACTAGAGAGAGCCAATGTTTACTACAATGAAGCAAGTGGTGGCAGATACGTTCCCAGAGCTGTTTTGATTGATCTGGAGCCAGGGACCATGGACAGCTTGAGAACTGGACCTTATGGCCAAATCTTTAGACCTGATAACTTTGTTTTTGGACAAAATGGAGCTGGAAACAATTGGGCTAAAGGTCATTATACTGAGGGAGCTGAACTCATTGATTCTGTTCTTGATGTTGTCCGAAAAGAAGCAGAAAACTGCGATTGCTTGCAAGGTATAATAATTTTTTCTCGCATTTTAGACAGTTTGCTACAGCATGTTTAGTGCATGTGTTGATTCTTTCTAGGGTGTTAAATCTTGCAAGAAGTTAAATTTCTTTCTGTTTAGTTATTTTCGTCTAGGTCAGATCTCTAACTACATTAAGAGGCAAAAGTCAATTATCCCTCCATTGGTTTCAAAACCATATACATGTTTATATATATATTGATTGTGATAAGTGAGCAAATTCTATTAAACATAGCAACTCTGTATTCATTGGATCAGTGCTATGCAGAGTAATTACTCAGCTAGTTAAAAGATAGCCTCAATCCAAGGCCTTGTAGGGTTTTGTGTATCACACCAGTTGCAATGCATATCAATGGGATAACACAATCCCAAAGGAACACTATTTGAAGCCTAAATTAAGGCATTCCTCTAACCAGAGGATGGCGACATTCCCTTGAGCAAATTTTAAAAAAAAATTATCATGTGATATAAACTCAATAAAAATCAAATTACAGATACATGATTTGATCAGATCTACAGATCAAGCTTGAAGCATTAATGTTAAAGATATATAGAACTTATTATATAATTCATTATTTGACCCTTTGGGAGCCCAAAATTAAACTATATATCATGAGCGTAGTGATTGATGTTTGATCCTAAAAGTATGTTAGGTGTAAATTGATAATTACCAACTAATCTACTACACAAAATTTGACTTTGCTACCTAATCATATACGTGTGAAGTAAATTAAATATCAAGTGCTAGTGAATTGATGTATGGTTTGTATATGTTTGATATTTCAGGGTTCCAGATATGCCATTCACTTGGAGGTGGGACAGGTTCAGGAATGGGAACCCTACTGATATCAAAGATAAGGGAGGAGTATCCGGATAGGATGATGCTGACCTTCTCAGTGTTCCCCTCCCCAAAAGTATCAGACACTGTGGTTGAACCCTACAATGCTACCCTCTCTGTACATCAGTTGGTTGAGAATGCTGATGAGTGCATGGTTTTGGACAATGAAGCCCTCTATGACATCTGCTTTAGAACCCTCAAACTCACTAATCCCAGTTGTAAGTTTCTCCCTCTTTTATGCTACTTATTTGTGGATATATATGTTTATCGAGACTGAAGTCTATTCCACGGTCTTGACATATATCAGAACAATGGTGACTAATCATTTCTAATATTTTTGAGTTGAATTATTGAGACTAAAATCCAACTGAACCTGCCACTTTGGAAGTATAAACAGGTCCCGACCACTTGATATATAAGAATTGTGACAAGCTTAAGATGTTTTCAGCTTTTCAAATTTTTGAAGAAATACAATTTAATATAATAAGTATTCCAACTTTTATTAATATGCAGTTGGAGATCTTAATCACTTGATCTCAACCACAATGAGTGGGGTAACATGCTGCCTCCGATTCCCGGGTCAACTTAATTCAGATCTCAGGAAGTTAGCCGTGAACCTTATCCCCTTCCCTCGTCTCCATTTCTTCATGGTTGGTTTTGCACCTCTCACATCACGTGGATCCCAACAGTACAGATCCTTAACCATTCCAGAGCTCACACAGCAAATGTGGGATGCCAAGAACATGATGTGTGCTGCTGATCCACGCCATGGTCGTTATCTCACTGCATCCGCTATGTTCCGTGGCAAAATGAGCACAAAAGAAGTAGATGAACAAATGATCAATGTGCAAAACAAGAACTCATCTTACTTCGTGGAATGGATTCCCAACAATGTTAAGTCAAGTGTGTGTGATATTCCTCCCACCGGGTTGTCAATGTCTTCGACATTCATGGGTAATTCAACTTCCATTCAGGAAATGTTCCGAAGGGTTTCGGAGCAGTTTACCGTCATGTTCCGAAGAAAGGCCTTCTTGCATTGGTATACTGGGGAAGGGATGGATGAGATGGAATTCACTGAGGCTGAGAGTAATATGAATGATTTGGTGTCCGAGTACCAACAATACCAAGATGCTGTTGTTCAAGAGGAAGAAGACTATGAAGAGGAAGCTCTGGATGACTGAGTATGTTTATATTTTTATCCATTTCATTGCTTGCATTATTTTGTGAAGATTGTTTATATATTCAATGTATGAGTGTTTCTATTTTTTTATTTCTCTTATCCAGTAATTTAAATTTCAATCCTTTGGCTTATTAATTTAGTTCCAATTGCTCTGTTTATGCTCAGAAACCAACTATTTTGTAGAACAAAAAGAAAGAAAGGAAGAACTTGTTAGCAATAGAAAACAAATGATAAAGATGCTCAACAATTCTGAAAGATTATATCACTTATTGTACAAATTAGGCTTGTAAATAGCTATTTACATTGTTAATAGAAAGAGGGAAACCAGCTCAAGACTAGCAAACGTGATGAACAATTAGCAAAGAATATGAGACACTAAGCCCATATCCTAAAGACTAGGACCTAGTAGTACTTATTCAAACTAAATACAAAGACTTGACTAAAAACAAAAACTCAAAATTTCTCTTCATTCCCTCCCTTAAACTAGTTCTTAGCTGCAACCAGTTTAATTCAGGAACCTGGCAAACTCCCAACTAACTCCAAATTTTCTGAAATGCTTCCACTGTGAGGGGCTTTGTCATCACATCTGCTAGCTAATCCTGCGTTCCACAATATGCCAGCTCAACTACTCCTTCTCGTGTGAAATCACGAAGAAAGTGGAAACGCACATCAATGTGCTTGCTTCGACCATGTAACACAAGATGTTTTGATAGTTTAATTGTGGAACTATTATCACAAAAAATTGTAGTACACTTGCTTTCCTCCAGACTCAGTTTCTTAAGTACCCTCTTCATCCAAATAGCTTGGCTAGCATAACCAACTGCGGCCACGAACTCTGCCTCAGTGGTTGAGAGTGTGACTATAGGTTGCTTTCTTGAAGACCATGCTACAGCTCCAAATCCCAACATGAAGATATAGCCTGATGTGCTTTTCCTGTCTTCTAGATCTCCTGCATAATCACTATCTGCATAACCCACCAGGCATTCACACCCTCCCTTCTTGTAAACACTCCAAGTCCAGTGGTTCCTTCCAAGTACCTCAATATCCTCTTGGCTGCCAACAAGTGCAGTCTAGTTGGTTTAGCCATGTACCTACTAATCAAGCTTACTGCAAACCTCAAATCTGGCCTTGTATTAGTTAAGTACATGAGACATCCCACCATCTGTTTAAACAAGGTTTCATCAACACGAACTCCATTGTCATCTTCAAAAAGTTTACAACCTGGAACAATTGGATTATTAACCGGGTTGCTATTCTCCATTGTAAACCTCTCTAACACCTCCAAAACATATTTTTTTCTGGAAAATATAAATTCAAACCGATCTCTGCAATACTTCTATGCCAGGAAAAAACCTCATTTTCCCCAAATCAGTCATATCAAACTCCCTTAACATGGAATTCTTAAAGTCAGCAAACATTAATTCATCATTGCCCGTAAATATTAAATCATCTACATATAAGCTGACAATTAGAATCTTACCCCCCTGACGTGTTTTAATGAACAAAGTATGTTCACTATAACATTTCTCGAATCCTTCACTTATGAAATGAGTTTCAATACGACTAAACCAAGCTCGTGGAACTTGTTTCAGTCCGTAGAGAGCTTTCTTCGATCTGTATAATTTCTAATGGCTATTCTTCAGCTCATAACCTTTAGGATACTCTACATATACTTCTTCATTGAGTTCCCCATGCAAAAAGGCAGATTTGACATCAAGTTGATAAAGAGTCCATCCTTTCTGAGTTGCTAGAGCCACAATCATTCTCAATGTATCCATTCTTGCAACCGGAGCAAACACTTCTGTATAGTCTATCCCTTGTTGTTGCGCATACCCTTTTGCCACCAAACGAGCTTTGAACTTGTCTACTTCCCCATTCTCTTTGAGCTTGGTCTTATAGACCCACTTCACTCCAATCTTCTTTGCACCTGTAGGAAGATAGTTGAGTTCCCATGTGATGTTCCTCTCTATAGCTTTTATCTCCATGTCCATAGCTATCCTCCAGTTGTCATGTTTTACCGCCTCCTCATATTGCATTGGATCTGTTGAGATAAATAGAGCCAAATTGACATTTATATCTTCGTCTGAATGCCCTTTTCCACTTACATAATCTCTCATCCACATCGGGGGCCTTCTTGTTCTTCCTTCATCATTCGAGCTTGATGATTCTCCTCCATCCTCACTAGTTTGAGGACTACCAGCTGGTTCGTCATTTACTCCCTCTTCCTCCCTACTCTCTGCGCCATCAATGTCTGCATTCATTTCCCCATTTTTTTTCATCCTCCCATTCGAGATCAGCCATTATATTTGCTTCAAAATTCTTATCCCAACTCCAAGACTTGTCTTCCTCAAACACTACATCCCTGCTAATTACAACTTTATTTGCAATTGGATCATAGAGTTTTTATGCCTTAGACTCTTCACTTACTCCTAACAGCACACAAGAAAAGCTTTTTGCATCTAGCTTTTGTCCTTTTACATCAGAAATATGCACATGAGCCACAAACCGAAAACTCTAAAATGATCAACTGAGGGTTTACTGCTACTCCAAGCTTCCTCAGGTGTTAGGTTCTTAGCAGCTAATGTAGGACTCCAATTTAGAACATATATTGTCCAGTTTACAGCCTCTGGCCAGAATGTCTTAGGGATTCTCTTTTCAGAGAGCCTGCATCGAACCATATTCATCACTGTCCAATTTTCCTTTCAGCTACTCCGATCTTTTGTGGGGTATATGTTGGAGTCAACTGCCTCTTGTTGCCATGTTCTGTGCAGAACTCATTGAATTCACCTGATGTGAACTCACCTCCTCTATTTGTTCTATAACATTTTATATAACTCCCAACTTCTTTCTCAACACAACTTTTAAAACGTTTGAACATGCTTAATGCTTCAGATTTCTCTACTAAAAAATAAGTCCATGTTTTCTAGTGAAGTCATCACTAAAGCATATAATGTACTCTTTTTACTATTGGAAATGGGAAAGGTTGGTCCGCAGAAATCTGCATGAATAAGTTGAAGCTTCTCTGTTGCCCTCCAATTGCTTTTTATTTGGATTGGATCCCTGTGTTGCTTCCCAATCATGGAAGTATTACATACTGTTGATGGAGCCTTGAACTGAGGTATCCCATTCACCATCTTCTTGAATTGAAGAGTTATCAATCCTTTGTAGCTTAAATGTCCATAACGACAGTGCTACAATTGTGCCAAATCCTGTGTGGATGTGTAGAGACAAGCTGGTTTTCATGGCAATGAATTTGCTGATAACACAAACATTCGGTTTATTGTCATCTCAATCTGTATTATGAGCCCTTTTCTGGATGATAAATCTTGAGTTCTCCATGTTGTATGAGAAGCGTCAACCTCTTTCTTGTAGTTGACCAATGCTCAATAGATTTTTCCTTAGTTCAGGCACAAAAAATACTTCACTAACAACATGTGTAAAGGCACTTACATTCAATCTCACGTTGCCTTTTCCTAGACAGCCATTCTTGTGATATTGCCCAACTTTACCTTCTGTCTGAAGTCTTCATTGAGATCATAAAAAAAACTCTTGTCACCACACATGTGGTTGCTACATCCAGAATCAAGGAACCATACATCCCTTTGATGAATCGTTCATCTCCACATATGACATGAGCAATATCTCTTCTTCTTCTCCGAACTCAGCGTAATTGGCTTTCTTATTCCAACTTGGACACTCATATTGGAAATGTCGAAGTTTGTGACGCTTATAGCATTCCATTGTTTGCTTTGTTATAGGGCTGAGACTTCTCCCTTTTCCTCTACCTCTATATGCACCTTGACCCCGTCCTCTTGCACCAAACCTTTCCTCAGAGGTTATCTTGAGTGTTTGTTCTTCTACTGTATGTCGCTGGAATTTTTGCTCATGAACAATCAGAGACCTTTGAAGTTCCTCAATTGAGAGTTTATCGATGTCTTTAGACTCCTCTATCGAGCAAACACGTAATTGAACTTTGCACTCAACGATCTGAGAATCTTCTCCACCACCATGACATCCTGCAATTGCTCTCCATATGTTCTCATCTTGTTGGATACTGACAATAATCTTGAAAATACTCGGAGAATCCTTCTCCAACCTTCATCTCTAGGATCTCAAACTCTCTGCGGAGAGTTTGTAAATTTGACCTCTTGACCCTGGCACTCCCTTCAAACTTCTTCTTTATGGATTCCCATATTTGTTGAGTATTCTTCACAAGAATGGTCTCCAATACCGTTCGATCTATAGCCTGGAACAAATATTTTTTTACTTTCAGGTCTTCCAGCTTTCAAATTCTTTGACTCCTTTCGTTGTGTTTTGTCTGCGCCGATCCACTCTCTGCTCAACATAACCAGTCTCTACCAGCCCCTTCCTTAGATCACATGAAATTTTCCATCAACATGCCTCCAATGGTCATATTGACCATCAAAGCGAAGAATTGATGGCTGCAAAAAATTCCCTTCGGTTTCATCTTCTTTGCTGCTGCAAAAATTTCAAAGACTGCCTATTCTGATACCAGAATGTAACCTATAGAAAACAAATGATGAAAGAAGCTCAACAATTCTGAAAGATATATACTCTTATTGTGCAAATTAGCTTATAAATAGCCATTTACATTGTTAACAGAAAGAGGGAAACTAGCTCAAGACTAGCAAACGGTGATGAGCAATTAGCAAAGAATAAGGACACTAAGCCCATATCTAAAGACTAGACCTACTAGTACTTATTCAAACTAAATACAAAGACTTGACTAAAAACATAAACCTAAAATTTCTCTTCAGAACTAATGCGTCAATATGTAACTGTCAAAATAATAGATTACAATTTGTTTATCATGAGTCTAGACATAGACAACTTTAGTAGTCACTAGGAACTTACTTCATAACTTGCGATGACAAAGGTGTAATCCACACCTGTGGTGACATCAATAAACAAGGTAAGACCTTTCCTTGCCATGGCTATCACGCTTATTTCCCACTGTTTAACCGAACGGTGTAACTTTGTAAGCTGAAATTGTTTATCATGAAGTAAGTTTTTGGTGAATTAGGCCTGTGGTGATATCAATAAACAAGGTAAGACCTTGCCGTGTCATTTATTTTATTTAGGCCTTTTGGTGAAGATTGTCTAGCTTTTGAAATTAAAAGTCTAACCCTAAGGTTCTTTTGAAGTTTTTGATTACCCAATTTTTCTTTTAATTCGGGTAAAGTCGTAATGTACCCTAGAAATAGATGTAATATCTTTTGATTAAGTAATAAAGGGCTGGCATCCCATATAGCTGCCCCTCCCTCCTAGAGGTTCTTTAAAAAACTAATAATAATAAAAAAACGATTACAATCCCAGTTTCATTGTAAAATCCCAGTGTCACTCAAATTGCCAATACACATTTTCAGGAACTGATTGAATGTGTGTTATTTCAATTGCAATGTATAATGTCATGAAATAATTTCTCATCACTAGATTTACATTAATATAAAGGTTTGAGGGTCCTTGATACCTCGCTTGCTGATGCAAGAGGATCCAATTCAGATGATGCTGAGTTGTCAGATAGCACGTTGTTGGCGCTGAGATACCTTGAGTTGGCAGATCAGCGAAAAGATGGCAAGAAATTGTGATCTTTTTCTAATTGGGGCAATTTTGGGTGCGTTTCGGTATTTTGGCCATTACTTTGGCTACGGTTATCAGAATCGCGCATGCGACCCCAATTCGGAAAGCTCTTGGCGGTACACACGTCGTGGCCAACCAACTACGCTCGTTGGACATCTTTTCGAGATCAAAATCCACTATTTCCCCTTCAAAATCCACAATTTTAGTAGTTTTTTCCCTTTTATAGTAATATTTCAATTATAGTTTAGGAAGTGATTCTGAACCAGATTTGGGCTAGATTCTTGGCAGATTATTTCTTTTATTACGTATTTCGTTTTAGCATGATTATTGGGGTATTTTGGTAAAATTCTAATATTGATGAGTTTTAGCTATAAAGCCCGGCTTGTGGGCTGATTTAGAGATACCTTTGATTTTGAATAATTTAATTGAACATTAGAGTTATTTCTCTGTGTTTTTGGGTGAATATCTTGTATTTTCCTTGTGAATTGTTTGTTGAACTAGCCTGCAGGATAATCGCTATTCATCCCGAAGTCACTTTCTTTTCAACCAAAAAAAAATGTCATGATGGTGACTTAAATGAAAGCACTTCAATGAAGGACGATACAACTTTGTACAATTAGTCAAGAAGTTGATCAAAGAAAAATCATAGACTTTGGATCAGTTGTGAAATACATGCAAGCATATGTAGCTTTGTGAAATAACTTGCAATGACATAATTTCTATCAGCGAACAAGAAACGGTCACCTATCTCTGTCTTGTCCTTCCACTCTTTATAGCAACTAAACTAACAACCTACTCTGTAACTTGAAATCGTTTTGAGTTGAACTGCCAATGAGACATTTTCTCAATTAGCATGAGAATATCTCCATTAATTTAGTTCCACCAACTGCTTAGAATCAACATCGAATTCAATATATCTTGATGGATATGTAATATCCTTTACATAAGATGCATCACATCCGAATGAATAATCAAAATTTTTTTTTGGATAATTTATTCAAACTAAAGAATTGTTGCCCATGATAATATATGATGCCTTGAACTGGGTCTAGTTTTGCGAGCACCAAAATTTGTTTCTCATCACCCGATTTACAAAAGGCTAATAACTGTGGGTGTGATGTTTGGAATTCTTGTAAATAGCCATGGCAATGTGGGCATTGCTGATAGAATTTGGTGACATAACAAGCTTGCTAGTTCTACATCTGGAAAGGTAGTAGGCGAAGGAAGTTCATATGTTGTTGTTTCATGGCGAAAGGATTGACTAATGAGTTAGATGAGCAGTTTCGTCCAAAAAACCAACCATCCTTACCAAGTACTTACCAGATACGAATAGTATTTGTCATAAGGATTGAAGAAAGTGGGAAAGTTTAGTTCCAGACAGGGTAGTCCTAGTTGAGGAACTTCAAAATATGGGCATTGAGGGAAGAAGGCGATTACATAAAGAAGAGAAATAGTGTCAGTGAACATAAACTAAACTCACAGAATTACGATCCTCCATAGTTAGTGATGGTGAAAAATTTTGTTCTCCTTGACCTTGACCTACACAAGGAACACACGTGAGCCAAATACCATCGTTGTGGCGGCCAATGGCACTCTGACGATTAAGTCAGACAAAGCTTTAGAAATGTGTAATGTTGTAAATTGGGTTATGTAGCGTACCTTTGTTCTTCAACCTTTTTGCCTATTTATCGTGCGAGAGTCCTTGTTCGGTTAGGCCTTTAGTGACGTACTTTGGGGAAAGATATCTTGCTGAAGATCCTTTCGTTATTAGGAGTCGTCCATGTAGAAGGGTTTCCCTACACGACTTATATTCCCGTATTTGTTTCCTAATAGGAGTCGGTGTATTGCTGGCCTGCCCGTCTTAGGTCGATCACCTAGATACTTGCCTTATTAGATCTTATGGGTATTGGGCTTGACCATGTGACGTATGGGC
>QNQO01002540.1:0-108290 GCA_003290165.1 Berberis thunbergii | reverse complement strand
GCTCTTTCCACATGTTTATAGGTTGGACATGCAAGGGATTTCGAAGGACTGCCAGTAAAATAGTTTGGAAGCTATCTATTATGCAATTTGTTGGTAATAGCTCCTCATTGTTGCTATCATGCCATGCATTACACACTGATTCTAGTGCATCTCTCTTTCTTAAGATTAGATTTTTTTTTTTTTTTTGGCTTTTCAAAAAAACAAGAGTTAACACTAATTTATTGATCAGCTCAAATTCAGACAATACTTACCGATTTAGGTGTCGAAAGCCGAAACCAGTACAAGAGGAACGAGATCAATTCATCAAAGCAAGAACTGTGCTCAAAATGTTAAAAACACCCTCAAGTAAATCACAAGAATATGAAACAGCTAACAAAGAAACATAACATTAGTAAGATCAACATTCCACAAGGTAAAAACAATATAAGTGAGAAGTATAAACAATATAATAAATGACTATAATGAAAATATTAAATCAAAGTGAGAAATTAACTAATAATGAGGTAAATTCCTTTATGAACTGGTGTGCCAAAAGCTTTTAAAATGATGCCTATTAATGGAACAAGCATTGCTTCAGAGTGAAACAACTAAACTTAAGGCACTTGAAATAACCAGGAAAACAAACTGAATTCTAATCATAATCAAAAAAATACTTGAAAAGCAATAGGAGTTGTGAACTAGATTCACAACCCATAATCTATCTAAGAGAAAAAAAATTAAAGTCTACACTCCAGACCAAGAAACATTGCTCTGTAAGAGAGCTCCAAGCAGCTGGGACAACTTCTTTATTGAGCATATTCAAATACCAATTGTTCCAATAGAGAAGAAAGCCTCATAAGTCAAGATAGGAGACAAGCTACAGGAACGAAGAGATAATTCTTGATTGCCATTTGCTGAAACAATAATGGGACTCACATGACGCGTTGGCCATGCAATCTATCTAACCAAACCCTATATGGCAGTACCCAAACTACTTTATGGACTTTAATAAGCCGTCTAAATAATATATTAATTAAATAACTTAATTCGAATTTACATCGCCCCTCCCCGGCTTGAAGAAGCTCGTCCTCGAGCTTAAAGTCGAAAAAGTCAACCGACACAAGCACCCAATGACGGAACAAATGCGAAGTGCACACAAATAGTCGACCTCAAAAATTTCTCCTGATATTTACCCATACCATGAACAACCAATTAAAAATTTGGCAAAATAAACATAGGGTCCAACATGAACTCTCGGCTCAAGGGAAATCTACTTCATGATTTGAATATTTCTACGTGCGAATTTCTCCTCGAACTGAGCTTCAAACTTATCCCAAACTGGATTCACAAAATTTGTCCTATGGTACAGAAGTCTTATCGGAGTTTGCGAATAACCTGGTTCTCATAACAAGAGGATGTAGACTCGTGGTGGGACAGATTGATTCTTGGAGGACAAAACATTTTGCCTACCCAACTGACTTCTTTCACGAACAAAGCCTTTATCTGCATCTTATGCGCCTACATGGCTTTGTGCTTGAACCAAGGACAAGGAAGCGTGGAACCACGCCGATCAATCACAGTTCAGTTGTGCATAATGTCACAACTATCTTCTTGGCCTAGCCAGTGAGGTTAGCAAGTGAAAATAATGTAGAGTATCCACATTTCTAGAGATTCTCTAGAACCTTTTATAAATTCCATAGAGTTCCATAGGATTCTAGTCCTGTAGATATTCTAATGAAGTGTGTAGAAGTTATTATAGACCGTTAGATCAAATTGATCACCACCTGTCCATTGAGGAGGTGGAGTTGTATAAATATGGCTAAGGCCTCATTTGTTGTAGTCAGCTCAGAGAATTCAAGCAATACAGTTCTAGTTCTCTTAAGCTCTCTTGTGTGTTCTTAACTTGCTTAGCTTTCCAAGGTCTAAGTAAGTCTTTCGTGAGCAAGGCTGACTAGCTTTCTTTGATAAGTCGGGGCAAAGTTTGCTAGTGCCACACGGGAAGTACTTGTGAAAAGAAAGCCCGTGACAATAAGTAGGCGATGTTGGCAGCCAGCTACTGCTCCATTCGACGTGGCAGTGTAGCTCGAATGTTGGTTGCGGTGGCATATTAGTTACTGTACTATGTGAGTTTGTTCTCTTTTACGATTCAAGTACTATAAATTTATTTTTCTCCATCTTCATGTTCGACCTTTATATATGGTTTTGGGAGTTCAGCAACTCCATCGATGGGTGTAGGGCTCAGGTGAAGATAAGGAGTTGTTGAGGGAAACGATTGGTGCACCATGGGTTTGATCAACCCAATCATTAGCGCGGATTCTACCAATGGAATTGATCAGTTCTATTGAGCTAATGCATCAGTGTTTGGTTTGTGAGGATGGAATAAATTGTGGATGGAGTTGTGGAGGTTGTGGGTTTGTATAGAAAGATTTGTGAATGTGATGGGAGTAGTAAGATCTTCCAATACCATTGGCTATTTTTCGATGCTTGGAGAGAACAACAAAAGGCATGGGCAAAGGACAGTTTCCAGCGGATGAGAGCGCCAAGATGCGACACAACATTGGCTACACCTCAACTACCAACTTCCAGGATATCATATGGTCACACTGTCACACGTACTCGACTTCCGATAAGTCATTTGATTTGTGTTATTTTTTCTCTATTTTTAGTGAAGAGGATGATGAGATTCCCATAGAGGCAAAGGCAGTGATTAACGAAGTTTATATTGATCCATATTGGGAATTTTTTGTGGCACGAGCTTATGCGCATGATTCCGCTCAGCTGGTCTGTTTCGGATTATTGTTCTTTGAATCATCTTGCAACTTTTCAGGGTTGGTGTTACCTATGGACAGTGTGTATCGTGGCAAGGTTCGAGGCCGACTACTTCGAGTGCACTTCTCCTTGTGTTATGCAACCGGTCACTTGTGTTCATCGAACTTCTTCGACTTCAAGCTTGAGGACGAGCTTCTTCAACCCAAAAAGCATGAGGTAACATGGGATTTAGTTTATTTATTTAATTTAGTTTAGTTGGGTAAGACCTAAGTAAGCTCATTAGAATAAGTGGATATTAGAGCTCCAAAAGCATTTAAGGCTAGGTTGTTTGATTTGGAAGTTAGGTTTAATAAAAATAGGGTTATAGGTCATTGCTTGTAATCGGCTGACTGATGAATATGAATTGAGTTTATTTATCTTTATTTTCTTAGTTTTAGATTTAGATTAATTAGATTAGTTGTAGATTACATTATATGGTGGTAGAGGGTAATGTTTGTGGCGTGGAAAGGAATTATCTTTTCATTCATGTTTCTTGTATAAGGTCTTCTATAAAAAAAAATTTGACAGAAAAATCAAAATTTATAAAATCCAATATACAGATAAAGAGGTATAAACTCTTAAAAATAAAATAAAAATGGTAAAATAGAAAACCCACATAAATACTAAAAAAAATTAATAATTATAATAATAACCAAATAATAATGCAAATTCCACAATAAGGACTTGAGGAATCACCCTCCCCCAAAAAGCTCCAATTACATGAACAAGGCCTAACCCCTCGCACCCCTCACATCATTGTTTGGGACAGAATCGTCCGCTCGCAAACTACTTCATGTAGTTCTCACCCCTCCTAAATACTTCTTCCCCAAGACCAAAAGCAAACAATAGTTCCTCTTCTTCAAAAAAATTCTTCATATCTAAATCTGGAATAACTAATATGGTGTAGTTTAGTTTTAAGTACGTGTAATATGGCATTACGGATATTAGCGTTAATAAAATAGATATTTTTTATCTCGACTTGATTGAGTTTTCTTTTGTCGGTATATATATATAGGTATAGAGCTATTAAGTAATATGAACAAAAGATATATATTGTTTTTACTATAACTAATAAATGCCAGCTATAACATTGAAAATATTTATTTTTATTATGTACAACTCCTATAGTCCTATCCAAAACGTCTTCCACCTCTTCACTATCCACAGAATTCTCATACTAATGTAAGTAGGAAGCATCTATTGCATTCATGCACATAATCTGTTTATAATTTATAATACCTAAAAGATAACAAGGATACTCCAGGACAGTCGTGTAGACATTTCAAGCTTACTTCGTACTTACGGATGCATTCTCTAAAAGACAAGTAAAAATTTCAAGCTTACTCTAAGAAACTAAGTATATATCCCCAAATAATTTTTGATATGGAACTCACTTGCAAAGGTGTGTTGTTCCAGATATCATCTCAGCATGGTTCAGTGGCATTCGTGTCCGATCTGAGGGGAAAAATAAATAAATGATCATAGGTGAAACTTAAAACCATGAGTAAATAAATCAACACGCTAAATGTGATGAGTGTCTTTCTTAGACATGTGTCTATCTAAATTGCATTAATATATCTGCTTTGAATTTGAGGTGTACGCATAATTATTGAACCCAATCATTTTGTTATGGAGATTATCATGATTGCAAGTGGTATCATTCTGAGTTCCATTTAAGTCTTTGAACTTCCCATATTCTCACATGTATGGACGTATAAGAAGGAACAAAAAGGAAAAACTAGAAATGGAAATCCATACAGAAATTTATGTGGCCTCCACAGAAAGAAGATTGTATTTATGGTTGGCAACCGTGGTCACGTTATGGTAAGGATATCAATGATGAACTTGTGCGTCAGAGTAAATATCAGGCCTTCATTTGATGGAGAAGCGTTACATTTAATGGTGCTTTGAGTGCTAGTACAAGATGAGAAAACTCTTGATTCACTAAAAGGGAGGTAAAAGGCAGTACTAAAGACCCTAGGACATTGGGCTTTCATCTAAATGTCCACAATTCCTGATCCCATCTCAAGTTCTTGCTTATTTCAAAGTACGGAATTTATGGATACCATTGAGACAAGCAGTGGCAATGATCTTTGTATAAAGTGAACCCTATTCCTGAGTTTTGCATTATTTGACAAAGAAATTGACAGTTGGTTCTCATGGAAAAGTTATATTGTCACAGGAACGGTATTAAGCGCGAGAGCTAGCGAAAAATTAATATATATATGTGTGTGTATATGCCATACTAATTTGATGGAAAACCTACAATATATAAGAAATTCCCATCATAATTACCCAGTTCTCTGTTGTTGAACTTCACAACTAAATCTGAAACAACTTCTTGCAAAGTTCTATCCATTTGTCTAATGCACCAGTTGGTGACCTATACCAAAGATAAGATGTCAGATGCAAGAAAAAACACATGTGAGATACAATTTGAATTTTTTTTGGTAAATTAATAAGGGAACATTTATACCTCTTTCTCATATTGATTACTTTGGTGTGTATAAAATGGAATTCTCACGATGGTGCGTTCTGAGATCTGCAAAAGATGTCAAAGTCAGCAGGGGAAAAAAAACTTCCATACAAATTAAGCCATTTTTCTATGTATAGTTCAATTTTTTTTAATTTTTTTTTCTTCTTATGGTCCACAATGTAATGATGACATAGAGATCAATTCATGTGATAAATAGTATGACTACCTTCGGAAGGAGGCTTTCTGGTTCAAAACTACTAGATTGTTAGGAAATGGTGAGAATAAACAAATTATGAAGCTGTTATTGTTGTATCCAATAACCATCCCTTTTTGTTTGGGTACACAGAGCACGTTTGTCTTTTAGGTCCAGAGAAAATATTCTAGAACTATTTCATAATATATTCACAAAAAAATATAAACAACCACGCACCATTGTTACTATTCTTTTCTGTTGCTGATACTATTTCTGTTAACGACTTAGTGAAGGGCATATTTTCCTCCTATGTCTTTGATAACCACACATATAGTTTACAAGCTTACCAACGTATACCAGGAATGTTGATAATCATGAAGATGTAATTGATAAATACGTATAATTACAAAGTGGCAAAAAAGAGTGGCAGTGCTATAGAAAGGATGCATACTGGCTTGAAGTTCTCGTGGCTGCAAAGTTGGTACAAGTCACCTGGAACCAACCCTTGATTCTGCCAATAGGCCCCACAAATGTACCGCCACACCCTAAACCTGTAATAGTGAAAAAGGATTCAGATGCTTGCATATCATGAAGAATGTTTTCCTTTAACATTAGAATAAGTGCAAGGAAAATTATGATCCAGTAACCATGCAAAGATGCACAAGCCACAAGGCAAATGCATATCAAACATGAAAAAATGGTTTAAACTAGGCGTTGTGAGACTTTAAACCTCAATTTAGCATGTAAAGAGTTTTTTTTTTCAAATTTGTGACCCAAACCCAATTTTCTACCCCCTTTAGCCTTTATGCTTATATTACAAGTGTCTGCGCTTTTGTTATTTTACTATGACTCGAGCTATAACTATTAGTTAACTGCATGACGAAGTTTTCTTCACTGGAGATATTGATGATATGTATTTGTAATGTCTTGGTTATGACTTGTGATTGTGTTATGGCTTTTGAGTTTTGATGTAATCTCGTACTAATGTGGCAATACTATGTGCATCAATATGTTACATGTTCTTCGTATTTTTGTCACAAACATTTTAATAAAGTTTTAATGAATAGCGTTGAACACCTCATTAAGGCACTTCTTTAGCATGTTTATTTCATTGAATAGTTGATAGATTTATGTTATTCTCATTCTTTCAATTTTTTTCACTATATTTTATTTAGCATATTATTCTGTATTCTAACAAATTTTTTAGGCTTATGCCTAATGGGTCATCACCAGGCACATATGTGCGTCTTGAGAATACCATTGTAATTTTATAGATTAATTTTTCATAACAAGCCAATGATATACACCAAGGAAACAACAAAAAAGAAGTTGAAAAAATGTTGAGGGGCATTTTGAATTAGAAATAAAGTTTACTAATTTTATGATCCTTATTTATGAGCATGGAGTTCAGAATACTATTACAGTTTTGCGGTACTCCAATATCACTTCTCGATGGCATCCGTCCACCACATGCTTGACATTGTAGATGGGAAGTGGTCTCCTTGCACTGGAATCCCCCCATTTCAGTATCTGACAACAGGTTTGATACAAATGGCAGAAATTAAATAAGAACGCTGAACATAGATCACACGACAAACACTAAGCACAATACAATTTTGAATCAAAAAATAATCACCATGTATGGATGTAGGGTTGAGAGGGTAACTAAAACCAACTCAACTTGCTTTGAGCCAGGGAAAAAAAATCTACTTGTGGAGAAACAATCTGAAACATTATGGGTTTCCATCAATAAAGAATATTAAGGTTGACTTGTTTCATTGAACATTCACTGTACGAAATCTGACCTTAATTTCAAAAAACTTTACAGTTCAGAGAAATTATCTTCCAAAAACCCAAGATCTGGATTCAGTATTCCTTTTTTAATGTTAATTTTTGATAAAAATATCATTACCATATTTTGACAATCACTGCAACACCATAGGTAAGCATGAGCCGCTAAACCATCTATGACCAATATAAGGTTGTTAGCATGACAATATGATATCATGTTTTTTAAAGGCGAGCGGGATTTTTATTAGACCCAAAACCATTAAACGCCTCCGGCATGGTTCGAACCTTGGACGTGATACCATATCACAAGTCTACCAGCTAAGCTCGTACACCGTTGGCAATATGATATTTTATGACGGGTAGTTTCGAATTTTGGGATTTGTTAGAAATAACCAATAACTTGATTGCTAATGATTAGGGGTGGGCATCCCATCCCGCGATCCCGTTCCCGTCCCGTCCCGATTTTTCCGGGTCTTAATGGGATTGAAAATTTTCATCCCGATCCCGTCCCGTCCCGATCTAGAATGGGATGGGATGGGATGAAGATTTTCAATCCCGCCAATCCCGTCCCGTCCCGAACTGATTTATTAATATTAATTATTAATATTTTTATTTAATTATTTATTTTAAAACTTATCAAATTTGCTCCTATGCAAGGAATACATGGTGAAGGCCTCTTTCTCATCTCATTCAGACAAACGTGTTTACTCCTATGCAAGGAATACATTCTCATGAGAACCACAGATGTATGATTGTATGTCAAGGGCAGGCTAAGGCAATGACATTGATCCAGGTCTCTACTGAATTTTGTGCATTATACGAATCTGAGTACAACAGAAATTATATAAAAGAATAACGGGCATGCAGGATTTCATCCAAATGGCTCCTCTTAGGATTCAGAGAATATGAATTACATATATTCAAAAATGTGATCTAGGGATTACAAAAATTTTAGTAATGCAACATGAAGCAGAAATAATCATAAAGATGAACAGAGCCTTTGAGCCAAAAAGCAATCTCGCACCAAACTAAGAGATTGCATATGGGGATTGTTCAAACAAGTTATAAACTTTAGCATGTCTGAATAACTAAACCAGCTACTTAAATAATATCCAAACTGCATGTAAGACTGTGGGTAATGACAGAGTAACTTAAAGACATGGATCATTACCACATGAATTGGAGATTTTTCAAGAGAAATCACATGAATTGTGTCAAAGGTTCAAATTTTAGATAAAACCAAATAGCCGGGAAGCAAATACACTCATCACAAACCATGTTCTGGTTCAGAACAAGAGCTACAAGTTCAGATTGAAGAAGATTGGCATGCTGATCCCGTCCCGTCCCGAACCCGTTTGGGATGGGACGAGGTCGGGATGGGGTTTTTCCCATCCCGTCCCGTCCCGATCCCGTATGAACGAGATGGGATAGGGATGGGTATATCTCGTCCCATCCCGTCCCGTGCCCACCCCTACTAATGATGGAGTCAATTCCGAATTTCTGACTTTGTGTGCCTCCTTATTATTCGTCGGTGCAGTTGTGAAATCGGCACAATTCCCCCTTCATGTATGGTTACCCGATGCTATGGAAGGGGCTACCCCTATTTCAGCTCTTATCCACGCTACTACTATAGCGGGAATTTTTCTTGTAGCACGATTTCTTCCTCTTTTTACCACTCTACCTTATGTAATGAATTTTATTTCTTTGGTAGGTATAATAACAATACCATTCGGAGCCATTTTGGCTCTTGCTCAGAAAGAAAATGTCATACTCCCAGGAAAAGCTCGAACGACCTTTAACAAAGGGGTACCTGTACCCGAAGCTGACACGGGTGGGTAGGTAGAAAATACCTAGGGGCGCGAGACAACTCTCGCTAAAGAACTCGGCAAAATAGCCCCGTAACTTCGGGTGAAGGGGTGCCTCCTCACAAAGGGGGTCGCAGTGAGCGGGCAACTGTTTACCAAAAACACAAATCTCCGCAATGTCATAAGACCATAGTGCCAGAAGGTCAAGGAAGTTGATGACTTGATGACAGGAGAGCCGGCGACCGAAGTCCCGGTGAACAGCGGCCGTAACTATAACGGTCCTAAGGTAGCGAAATTCCTTGTTGGATAAGTTCCGACCCTTTAGATTGTTCCTTTTTTTTTAGATCTATTTTCTTTCGACCTATATTCCTGATTAGTGGTCAGGAAGACTATCAACAGGATAAAAGAGTTAACTCTTTCTTCTCCAAAATTTGGAAAAGAATTTATGTTCCCTTCTTACGTATTTTTTATAGATATTGAATAATTTCAATATAGTATCTAAACTTTTAGCGATTTGAACATGAGATGCATGTATTGATGAAAAAAATGTTCAAAGAAATAATTTTTGGTTTTAAATTGTTTAACAATATACCTTGATGGACATTAAAATGTAACTTTTTTAAAATGAAGGAAGACTCTGTGATAATGTTTCAGATGATGCGGTTTAAATATTTTACAATTTTCTTCCCACTAAAAACATAAATAGCATGTATTTGTACTATTTTGCACCAAACAAAACAGTTTGGTAGAACCAATATTACCACATTGAGAGCAGGAGAGCTCTGTGTCAATATGATATCATGTTAAGAAATACATATAAATTTTTATTTGAACATGAGATGCATGCTTTATTCATGAAAAAAAGCCCAAAAAATTTTATTTTTAGTTTTAAACTATTTTGTAATTTGCCTTGATGGACATTAAAATGCAACTTTTTTCGAAATGAAAACTCTGTGATAATGTTTCAGATAATACGATTTAAACTTTTACAATTTTCCTGGCACTAAAAACATAAATAGCATGTATTTTTACTATTTTGCACCAAACAAAACAGTTTGGTAGAACCAATATTACCACATTGCGGACAGGAGAGCTCCGTGTCATTACTTTCCTCATCTGGTGGTGGCAGTGGTCTTTTCTGACGAGAAGTCCTCCCACGCTTTAATATCTAAATAAAATACATAGGGAAAGTTGAGAACAAATTCAGAATGATAGAGATACAAACACTTCCAACAATTTACAGTAACAAACTCAAACCATATACAACAAATCTGAAAACCCATGTTATAGCAACAGGTTGTAATCAGGCAGAAATTTGGAAATATACCAGTTCAGTGTAACAGAAATGCTTCAATAAAAGACTGTAATTATAAATAAATAAATAAACAGTAGAAATTTGGGGCCCTAACTTGATTTTTCAAATGATCCAGATATATCTCACAGTTTAGCTCAACATCACAGACGGTATGAGTTGTCTAACACGGAGCAACCACCATCAGGTCCATACACAATTATAATCTATATCCTAAACCAGAATATTTTCCAAAACTATAAGTAATAAATGAGAGGTAAAAAAGCATACTTCCACGCGCCCATAACAGTATTTTTCTAATATCACAACAACAATATTTGTATCGAGGCTGGACGCTGGATAAGAAAACCCGCATCTTGATTCCTATTGAAAAGATTTACAGAAAATCAGGCACCCTTGTTTGTTGAGATGTGCCCAGGTGTGCTAGTATCTGATCGTGTATCAACAATGTTTATGACATGGGTACAATCTTTAAAATGCTACCCCTTTGAGACAAGGGTCTACCTCTATATACGGGCTCCCACAGTTCAAAGACTTACCAGAAAAAAGTTTTCCAATAAGTAAAACGTGCTCAACCCCTGCTATCTCAGCCCTGGTAAGATAAAAGTTTCTTGAGAGACTCCATACTTGAGGAAACCCCAATTAACTTATCTTTACTTTTTATTTTTTATTATTACTATCTTTTGTAACTATAAATTTTCTAAATACTGATCATGCTTTTTATTTTGTATTTTGGGGCGATCATGGCTGAAAACTCAGGTTAAGTACCTTTTCTTCCTCTTTCTTCAACTTCATTCATGTTTCTTCTAGCCTCCTCACACAAGCATTACAAATATTAGAACAAATAAGATCTCTTCACTAAAATTGTAGCCACTAGTTCAGACCTCGAGATACTTGTTCAACTAATTGTCGAGGATAACAATGAAATCATAAAGGTAGTTCAATCAAATAGGAATGAAAAGATAAGAAAACAGAGAAAGCATAAGATAAAACAATAGGAGGAAATGACTCTCACAATTAAGATGGCCATATTGTGTGTGCACTGTGCAACAAGGGCATTCATTTTCAAAAGCACATTTTGGATACTCATACACCCAACTTATGCTGCAATGTGCACTCCATGCTTAGATCATCAACTCTTTCAATGTTTCACAATCTTTGAAGGTTCCAATTTTTTCTAGATATTATTGGTGTATGGAAAATAACGATATTAACCTACGCAAATACGGCTTCTTCTTCTCTTTTTAGTAACATTCTGATGTATTGGTGTTCCTTATTGGATTTTAAGTCAACACGTTCAACACGCCGTATCGATATCCAAATTGACATATTATATCCTTATCATTGTTAAATAGCACCAATATATGGACATATTCTCTTTATTTTGTTTTCCTAAGGAAATTTTTCATTACATAGCACCAAGATCTCAAGTAGGGCACAGTTCATTCTCAATAACAAGTTATAGTGTGTATCAAATGGACTAGCAGAAAGAAGTGTATGCAATCTGTCACAGATATCCTCTATCCATACTCAGTAAAGGGATGTGTTACTCACAAGATCTGAATTTATCATTGAAGATGCATCTAAAAGTGCAAACTCTTCTTTGGAACGTCTCAGTGAAGAATCATTTTCCAGTATACCCTATGTCAATCAGAGGACTTCAATGAAAGCTATAGCTTACACATCAAATTAAAAAAAATATAAACAAAAAAAAGTAGCTTGTAAATTAGGATGGCAAATTTCTACACTATTGCCTCAAATGCTATCTTATAAGGTGCAGAGGAATTAGTAAATTCAACAAAATAAAACAATAGATGTGCATGAATCATGGCCAAGATACCCATACAGGGTAAAGAAAAGTATGAAGATTGCATTATTATCTAACTTGTCATGCAAAGAACTTAGGAAGAATACCTCTGCAATATCATGCAAGAATTGGTTCCTTCCAACAGAATGAACAGTTGCATGACATTGCGGACAAACGACATTTTGGAATTCCACCTGAGACCTTTTTAACCATTCTGAGAAGCATCCATTACTACAGACAACAAAGGTTCATAAGGAAACGCATCAAAACCAGTATACTGTTGTTATACCTACTAATCCAAAATCATACCAGAAGTTGTGTAGACAAGGTGAAACAGTTACAACGTCATGCCAGATGTTCACACAAATATTGCACTTTGCATGCTCAACTTCAAAGGGTATCTATAACATGAAATGAAGGAACATATAAAGGACACTTAACTACACGAATAGTAAAAGATCACAGAAACAGTTAAAACATCACCTTTAACTTTTTCTTGCGGTGTTCTTCAACTGGCATCACCTTGAATTTATATGTCAGGTAGCCTGGAAAGATGAACAAATTAAATGATAACTGATGTAACATGACATACCAAAAAAAATATGAATTTGAATTGTACTACATTATAACATTCCATATAATTTACTGGAGAGAGGAGTGTTAAGTTGTATTACAACAACAATTCTTTTATCAAACACATTAATGAAATGGTGTTCTTAAGAAAGTAAAATTATAAATAAATAATGGAATTTGGGCTTAAAGGGACAATACATAAATGCAAATAATAATCGTAGTAATAAACAATAAAAATCCTTAGAGTTCTAGCTACAATCCAGGATCTATGTTCTGTCTCCACATCTCAAGATAAATAGAAGTGTCATGCAAATCACAAAAGCATTAAATTGAAAAGGAAAAAACGAAATTAAGTACAAAGCTCAGAAGATTGTTTCAGATGCAACCTAGACCAAAATTGAGTGTAGCAAAAAGTAGAGATTTGATCAAGGTTTTCAATTTCTCAAGGATAAAGTTCTAATGTTTTGTTGAAGAGGATATCTTATAATTCAAAAGTGGGTGAACAGAAATGTGTACTGCCTTTCTTATGCCCACAGTTTGATGGATAGATTGACAATGGATAAAGCAAAGTGGATGCTGACCTTCTTTATTTGGGCCCGAGACAACTTCAGTTCCACACCTGACAACTGCAGAATCCCCTTTCCCAATCACCGTTCCATCAACCATTATCATACAGGATCTATAATAGCAAAATGAGACCAAAAATAGTATAAAAATATGCCAAAAAAATATTTATATGAGACAAGTTGCAATTCAATTTTTAGGGCCAAAATGAGACATTAGTATCACAATTATGCTCAGATTCATAATTTCACAAGAATGTGAACCGTGTTCACCATGACCAGTTTCATCTTATTAGCCAAAAACTACACTTTTTTAGATTAGGGATTGACATAGAGGCTTCAAAGCATTTTCTCTTTCATCCAAACATGGTATATAGTGCTTTCTTAAACAATGCATTTTGGGAAGAATCATTTAATCTCTAGATACCACCATATTCTACTACATATTTGCACCATATTCATATACGCCATGTGGTCTGATAATTTTTAAGGTACCCCAAAGTTTGTCTTCCAAAGGAGAACTAGCAATGCCCACTGTGGTGAAGACGAGAAACATTGCTGGTTCAATCCAAAAGATTGATTTTATAAGCAAGGACGCCCCTATCCATAACTCGTTTCTTTGAAATAAGCCAAAATTTTCACTGATGGGGGAGAGAGGGGGGGGGGGGGGGGGGGGGGGGGGTGTTGGGTGGTTAATTAGGCAATACTTACATAAGATTTATCTCTATGTAGGGTTTAATTAGACATCTTACTAAACACCAGTTTGTGATCAAAATTCTGTCAATAATATCTCTTTTCTCAACATTTGAGAATCACTGTCAAGCTTCAATACTCCAATGGTTCCATTCTTTTCAAATATGACACAGAACTTAACATGATCAATACAACCAACCTCAAGTTTTCCACCATTGCTGAATATAGGTCTAAATTCCTTGTTATTGTGCACCACTCTTGCTTTTCAACTGATGTGTTTGTAAGTTCCGAGCGTATTACCATCTCAGTTGACCGTATATCAATGTCTGAGTATTTTGAGTCCAATGGTACTGCACACACACACAAAAATAAAAAGGATTAGCATAATACTCCAATCAAAACTCATACTCAGAACGAAATAAATACTGTTTAAGAAAAACCACCAATTTGTATCACCACCTCAGGTTTGTATCTAAACAAACTATAAAAAGAAGGAAATCAGATTACAACAACTACTCAGATAAACTTTTGCATGACACAGATGGCCATCAATCTGAACTAACCAGTGAACCAGCCTTGCGACAAATAGGTACCTTATTGAATAAATGCATTTATTTATTTTGGCAACCAAAATCATGTAAAAATCTATGAAGTTTGGCTTTTAGATAACAAGGGCATTCCTAATCGTTTATAAATTCACAACACAATTGTTGTTAATAGGTAAATCGGCTCTTTTACATTACCAATGCCACATTCTTTTATACTTGCAAGTTGTATTTGAAAATATAAAATAAAAAATGGTCACGTTGCTACAGCTTCCGGTTCAGATCACTAAAATACTTGTAATTGCTAATGCTGCATTGTTCTTATACACGCGTATTCGCAGAAATTGAAGTCAAGATATGTTCAGGTCATTAGAACTCAGTGATTCTTATTTCTCATTTACGCAAAATTGAACTCAACAACTGTGAAGAGTTTGAGACTCTTAACAAACTTCAATTCCATATAAGTTGCAGCAAAAACAATCTAAAATCAAATCACTAAACACTTTCAGAAACTACCGAAGATCGAATAGACGATCACATTGCCTAGTCCGTGCTCAAAACCGAACTAACTGCGATTATAAACCCTAGACACCGAAATTCGAGACGAAATTTTGTACGGAAACTGTGAAATTGAAGCGAATTATTGAAATGCAGAGTAGAGAGAAAGGTTGATTGATTGCTTACCAAGCTTCGCCCATGGCTCTAGTTCTTCTTCTTCGAGTGGTTTTGCCGAACCAGAGCTCTCGACGATCGTCTCCATGAATGAGTGAAAGAACTGAAGAGAATGAGAGAGGGAAGGTTTTGTTGAGGGCATTTATAGATGGTACGTGAATAGCTTGCGATGGAAGATTTGGTGGGAACAAAGAGGGCCCACCAACATTTGAAATGGGAAGAATAGATGGTTTGATTAGAAAGTCTATTTGATAAGAGGACGAGCCCTTCTAGCCGTCGAGGAAAGGGTTGAGGAAATGGGCGAGGGGTGGGTATTACCGCTCATCCCCCTTGAGATTTATGAGACTGTGCATCTCGAGGTATAGACGTGCATCTCGAGTGCATAGACATGCATCTCGAGGGGGATGAGCGATCACACTCACTCCCTCGCTCGTTTCCTCACCATTTAGAATTTTCCTAAGAGGATGGGTACTATATGTTCAATAAATGAGCCATTCTTGTTATCGAGGAAACTGACACACATCTCGAGGGGTATGGAGGGTTGCACCCCTTCCCTCGCCCGTTTCCTCGTCATTCAGAATTCCTATCAATAAATAATAAATTTGTAATAACAAGTGACAACTAATGAAAGGAGCACGAGTACGGTGCCTAGTCCAGGGTGCCTGGTGGTACTAGGCACCGTCCTATCTCGATGCACATCTATGGTGTCTGGTACCACCAAGCACCAAACAGGCACCATAGATTAAGGGAATGAAAGATTTTGCGCGAGTTGTCATTTGAAAATAGTTTTAAAAACTGATACAAATATAAATTGTTTAAGAGGGTTGTATTTAAATACGAATTTTAATGGATTGTGAAGGATTTTAAAATCCCTTAAAATTTCAAGGTATTTAATTAAGGATTTAAAATAATACATGTAATTTTAGGAATTTTCAAATACGAATTTTAAAGGATTGTTTAAAATCCATCAAAATCAGAGGTATTCAATTCATGTTTTTCAAAAGTCCAGCAAAATCAAGAGGTATTAAAGAAATAGTGTATTTTAATGGATTTGTTAGAATTGTGGATTTTGAAGGATTTGTGAGTGGAAATTATATATAACAAGAGTTGTTCCAAATCTAACATTCTCATGTCATATTTCAACGAATTTGTATTGCATATTGTTAAATAACACCACCATTTTCGCTGAAAGACATCATCACAACAATTTTTTTTTTATCTGCTGAAGGACACCGCCACCTTCCATTATCTTCTCTCTTCACAAGAGCAGCATGCCACATTGCCCTACAACTCTCGGCCACACCATCATGCCCTACCACTGCTGGCTGCACTACTACCCGCACTTCCTCTTTTCCTTTCTTATTCTCACTATCTTCCTCCGATTTTCTCTTCTTATTCTCATTATCTTCCTCCTATTTTCTCTTATTATTGTCCTCTATTATCTTCATCTTTGTTTTTTGTTATTCTTCTTTTGTATTTGTTTTTTCTTCTTCTTCTATTTTTTCTCATATCTTATTTTTTCCAATCTTTTTTATTTTTCGCCCTTGCGGAGGTTCCTGCGAGTGGAGGTTCCCCGCTTGCTAGAACCTTTGCGAGGGCAAAAATAAGAAAAAAATAATAAGAGAATAAGAAAGAGTTAAGGGGGTAGGAGGTTGAAAATAAGAAGATGAAAATGGGAGGAGGTGGGATGAGAGGTGGCGTGGCGGTGGTGATTGATGGAGAAGAAAAAGAAGAGAGGAGGAAGAGAAGATGTGGCGGTAGCGTACTGGTGGTGGTGATTGAAGAAAAATATGAAAAATAAGGGAGGAGGAGAGATGGCGGTGATGGAGATAACAATTTGAAGTCAAATAGTTATTTGTATTACTTTTGAACCATCTTCAATGTATTCGGATTTTTTTTTAATTTGAAGTAAAATTCTCGTAACATACAAACAATTGTTTAATTACTGTTTTGAGAGATGTGTTTATGATTTGTGTTGGCATGAATAACAATGTCGGTGATGTTATTTCATTATTTTCTATGACTAATAACATATTTATAAGAATTCATTAAATTTATAAGAATCCATAGAAATTCATAACAAACCTTTATGAAATTTACAAAATTCAATCATTTAAAATTCATCAAAATCCAGTGAATTTTGCAAAATCATTTGAAACCTTTTAAAATCCACAAGAGTTAAAATTATTCAGAGTTCATTCAAATCTCGAATTGAATACCTCCCCTTAAAGAATGTACTAAGCGGAGTGGTGCTAGAAATGGTATTCTAGGAACTTGAGAGACCTTTCTCAGTTTAACGTGGGAAACCTGCACATTTAAAAACAGATATTAGAAATATTTGAAGGGTCGTAGATATTAGATATTAGATATTAGATATTAGAAATGTTTTCCTTTTAGTTGCATTGTGGTCTCATGTAGTGATGTTTGATCGTAAACTATATATCCTTCATGAGGCTTAGCAGCTTCAGGCGCATTAAGTACAACTACAGGAACAACCTGCTCAGTTGCAAGAGCATAAGCAAGTGAAGATGGTCTTCTGCCTTCATAATCGCTGATTGTAGAAGTGTCCTTACAACCTTCTGCTTAACCAACTTCCTTCTGCATGGAAGTCTCATTGGCACCACCTTTTGCTTCACCAGTTTCCCTCCTCATTGAAGTCTTATTGGTTGCAGGAGTGAGCCCCTCCTGACCACCTTCATTTGTTGCTTCCCGATTAAAATCAGAAAAAAGGGATTGTGACCATCTGATATTTGTTTCACGGACAAATTTCATTCGTAGATGAGTAAGAGTTACAGACTTGATAACTATTTATATTTCAATGGGTAACACATGATTTTATTTGTCAGTGTTGAAATATGTAGTTCAGAAGAATGGAAGTAGCTTTGTCGTAAAGACATGATAAAGATCTACAATTATAGATTGGGGATTGGGCTTGGAGTTTGTCTCTCCTATTTCTTAACTAGTAAGACACCGTTTCATAATTTTACATTTCGAGTCCCTAGCAAATTAAAAATAAAATTTTTTAACTAGATTGAGCTCCAATCGAGTGGAATTTTTTAGAAATAATGTACATTATCTATAGAAACAACATATCAAAGTTTCAGATCGTTTCGCCATTAATTTTCGAGATACGCATTTAAATATTTGCCATTAAATATCTTAATAAATGATCTTTGTGAGTGGTTAATTACCACCTCAGTCGAGTGTTCTTGGACAATAGGTGCTAAGCGGACTATCGGTCAGCTTGTGTCGCGCTCGAGGTGAGCCCTCGCTTACTTCGTGACATTTATAAAGAAATTTCTTTTATCCAAATTAGTGTGGATCTCGAGACACACTTGCTAAAATAGACTTTGATTTTCCTAAAAAAATTCTATATATATGGAAGGGGAGTCTAGTGGTTATTAATGCATTTTATTGAACACTTATCACAAGGGAAGGGTATCCAGTGGGTTAGTAACGTATTTTCAACTTTCACAACATCTAACAATACTGTAAAAAAATGCAACATATTTATGTGACATTCAAAATACGTATACATTCCAAAATATGTTTATGTAACAACGTCTTATTCATACATTTCATAATACACTAAAAACATACATTTAATGTTTAAATATACACCTATCACAAGGATTAATTAAAGTATTCATCAAAGGATTTTTTATTTTTTATAAAATGTTGGAGCCCATAAAATCTATATTACAATTTAGAGTGGTGTTTTACTATTCATTGCTGAGCGGGACAAAGTCAAATCGAAATGATTAGAGATAAGAGATGATTATGATTGAAAGTTGAAAAATGTATTGAATTTGAGGATTGAGATTCATTTCCTATGATGGTATATTTATAAATATAAAATATGTAGAAGAGCAAAAATAATGAAAAAACTTTTGAAAAAAGTTGGTGGAATATACATGTGGCCGAAAGAAAAAATATTATGTTTTCCTTTTAGTAAAATGAAAATTATCATAACTATCTACATCGTCCTCGAATTTTTGTAGACTTATTATCGTTGGAATGCATTTTTGAAGATCTTTCGAACAAAATCAATGATTAATACAATGGGCCAAAATATTAAAAATATATTTCATAATTAAAAAAAAGTATAATGTATTACTTGTCTTTTATATTTTTAAAAGCAATGAGACGGGTCGATCATACTAGAAAAAATGAGTCGGGTATCTTAATGCACATTTAAATAAAAACCATAAATTTCATGTTTTGGAAAATTCAAAGATTGTGAGAGAACTCATTTTCAACGTTTAAAATTTTCCCCCAATTGATTCAAATTTGACTGAACATGTTTACACTTATAATCGGCTTACACTTTAATACTGATCGAAAATGAAAATGAGGATAGTGATGAAGGTGCTCAGTACAAAATAATTAGCAAAAATAAAATTATGTGGGGTGCCAACAGCACGGGGCATACTTTAGTCTATATTATAATTCAGATTGGTGTTTTACTATTAATTACTTACTGAGACAAAAGTTAAATCGAAAATATTAGAGATAAAAAATGGTTAAGATTGAAAGTTGGAAAATGTATTGAATTTGAGGGTTGAGATTCATTTCCTATAATGACATATTTGTAAATATAAAACACTTAGAAATGAAAAAATAATGAAAAACTTTTGAAAACAATTGATGGAATGTACATGTGGCGGAGAGAGAAAATGTTGTATTTTTCTTTTAGCAAAATAAAAATTATCATGACTATCTACATCGTTGTTGTATTTTGATAACTTTAGTATCGTTGAAATGCATTTTTGAAGATCCTTTGAACAAAATCAATGATCAATACAAATGTCAAAATATAAAAATATGTATTTCATAATAAAAAAAATGTATAATGTATTACACGTCTTTAATATTTTTAAAACCAATAAGACGGACCGATCATACCATAAAAAATGAGTTAGACATCTTAATACACATTTAAACAAAAACCCTAAATTTCATGTTTTGGCAAATTCAAATATTTGGGGAGAATTCATTATCGACTTTAAAGTTTTTTTCACAGTTGATTCAAATTTAACTGAATAGGCTTATACTTTAATACTGATTGAAATCGAAAATGGAGATAGTAACGGAGGTGTTCAGTACAAAATAATTAGAAAAAATAAAATTATCTAGAGTACGTCACAGGACATACTCTAATGAAAAAATAAGTGAAAATTTTCAAGACCGGTGACCAACCCAAAAGTATGTGTAAATACATAACTAAAAAAAGCATAACAACCATCATAACTTGAATTGGACAACAAAATGATTATAGATGCATTGATTTGTATCATCACAATTAGCATAATAATTATGATTAACGAATTGATCATTCATTATTACAAATAGTTGTCATAATGATTGTATATACACTAACCATTTCTAAGAAACAGGGAAGGGACACGAGCTCTAATCAATAATAAAATATAATTAGATCCCCAATACAAAACCCTAAAACCTAAACACTATATCCACATAAATTTTAGGCAGCCTGGGTTTTGCTGCCTGGTTGCTGTCTGGGTGGGCGACTTTACACTTTTGCCCTTCCATTTTAAAATTTTCCAAAAAAGTGTTTAAAGAGGGAGGCAAAAGTGTAAAATCGCCCCCCAAACAGCAAAACCCAGGCTGCCTGGAATTGTTCCTATATCAATCCAACCATGATCTCTTAACACCAATGTACCAGATCAGCTTAATCAAGCTGAACCTAAAAATACCTTCAATTGGAGAATGTTCAATTGGTAATCAAGTATTAGAATAAGTTTTTGTTAGCATAATGAAGAAGATATTATTTTTTAGGGTTGGTGGGGGTGGTTGTTTAGATTAGCTGTTTTAATTAATTTTAATTAAATATAAAATTTGATGAAAAGAGAGAGTGGGCAAAGGTGGAGTTGACTAGCTATTTTTGGCTTTGAATGACTATTTTTGGCTTTGAATATTTATTTTTAGAGGAATAAAAAGTTACAAAAAGAAAAAAGGTGGGAATTGGGTTTGTATGGTGTGAGCTGGATTCGTGTTTTATAGCATTAGATGCTCATCTGTGTGCCTCTCTGGCTTCTCTGCCATTTGTCACCCACTCAAAATGGCCATATTATCTGTTCAATAATGACTAATGAGACCACTATGTATTTTCATTTTGTCCTAAAATATCAGTAGGGTTTGATTAATATTTAGGGTATCCAAAGTCGACTGGTCGAACAACTATCAAGTTTATCAGTTGAAATTATTTTCAAAAATACAAGAAAACCAAGTTTTTTGCGATCAGAGTGACGTGGTTTGATCTTCAAAAAATCATAAAATATTCAAAGTGTTTATGTGTATCTCGAGATTATAAAAACGTTTGGTAATGATAACACATCATCCTGATTATTTTTTTATAGGAAGAAACTATAGTTGATTGAAGATCTACACAAAGAATGCCCTATGAAAAGGCGGGCGGAATTTAGAAAAAAGGCATTTTTATTATTTATTTTTTACAATTTTTACTCGGTTTTGTATTGACAAACATCGTAACAAAATATAAATAACTCTTTCATTTTCTATATTATTTCTAATTTATTATTATTATTATTTAATAATAAGGTGTTTGGAAAAATGCATTTAGAAACCAATTAGAACATTGGAAGAAGATTAGCGTTACGTTTTTGGAACACAAATTTGAGGTCAACCGTGGATGCCCATAGACTCGTCTTCTTCATATATATCCAAATGGTTCAGGTCAGCGCAGGCGTTCTTCGGGCATTATATAATCTAAATTGGTCAAATTTGTTTATCATAGCTAGTTGGATTTTGCTAAACCTTTGAAAATTGAGAGATATCAGAGTTGGATGATTGCTTAATCCCTCTTAATTAATGATAATTGACACATGAGTATAAAATACTAATAGAAAAGCATTTACAGAGTGGCCAAATAATCCAGTAAATTAGGCTAACATATGCTGCCATTAAAGTACTTTAATTATCTTATTAAGACATGTGTATAGATAATTAATTAGCTAGATGTATAATGGGTTGATTTACATTTACTAATCTTTAGAGAAAAAAAAACATCCTGGAAGATCACAAGCATCAGCATTGCAATTATAATCTTATATTTATCAGTTAAAATAGGGAAATTCTAATTGTCGAGAAAATCAGTGAGGAAACCAGCGAGGAAGGGAGGGAGGATCCTCCATCTCTCTCGCGATGCATACCTTCCCTCCCCTGCACGCATCGCAAGGGGGAGGGAGGGTCGATTTTCTCGCTGGTTTCCTCACCAGGTAGAATCACTCGTTAAAATACTAAGATATATTATGATTCGTATAGAATAAATAAATATTGAAAATGGTAACTAAAAATATTAAAGAAATTGTCGTTTCACGATTATGCAAATCAATTAAAGCGAAAAACATAATGCCTATATTCTCTACTTTCATTTTATCGATTTTTTTACAATATTATTGTTCTTGCGATGCAGTCTTATCGTAATCTTATTATTTCTACTATAAAAGGTTCTTGCAGTAGGTTTAACAACATGTTATTATTGAAGATTGTTCTAAACCCAATTCAAATATCACTTGAATCCACGAAAAGCTAAATCCCTAGAAACTAAATATTGTGCGAAGAAAAATTCGCCTTGTCCTTGTGTTTGGTTAATATTCGGAAAGAGTGTCTAATACGTGAGTGTAAATTTTACTACTTTTTCTATTGGTTTGGAAAAGATCGAGAAAGTGGTAGAGTTGGTATTCACGTACTAAACACCCTTCTCCAACACTATTTCTGTGTGAAACAATACTAATTAATCTCATTACTAAAATAATCAAAAGCATCTTAATGAATTCTCCAAAATCATAAAAACAATTGTATGATTGAAGAGGAGCAAATCAAATTGACTAACTTATCGTACAACCTACATGATCCATGATGCTATGATGATCCTTATATTCCAAATATGATCTCACCTGACCTCACACTAGCATAATACCATAGTCTTTATTTAATACCTTTTGATAAAGACGTCTTTATTAAAGTAGGTCACTCACTCTTCACTCAATGAAAAAAAGAACGCCTTTTCTATCCGACGAGGGAAAGAGAGTGCGGAATAGGTATAACCACTCATCTTTCTCGAGATGTATGTTATTATTAATATCGAAAAACATGAATGGTTATACCCATCCCTCGCTCTCTCCCCTCGCCATGCCCTCGATGTAATGAAGGGCAAAAAAATGTAATGCCACTCACATTGAAGAGACCTTTTTTTTTTACTGTACAATCTGCACACACACATGAGAGATTGAAACACTATAGTTTGATTCTCCGCTGCGATGTAGTAAATAGAAGAATATTGAAAATTAAATATGTTTTTTTCATTTTTAACATAAAAAAAATGGGGAATTCTAAATGTCGAGGAAATGAGCAAGGAAACCAGCGAGGGGAGTGAGGTGGAAGGAGGGGAACCATTCTCTTCCTTCGGAATGGGTGTAAGAAAATTCAACACGCGCATTTCAAGGAAAGGGAATGGTTCCCCTCCCTCCACATCACTCCCCTCGCTGGTTTCCTCGTTCATTTCCTCGCCATCTAGCATTACTCAAAAAATATATGACAAATTTGCTGTGACACGTTCACTAAAAACACCAAAAAAAAAAAAAAAAAAAAACATAATGGTAACTTCCTCCCGAGGGCATCTAACATCATACCCAAAATGATCGGGCACTTAGTCTGACAAATTCTACTTATCAACCACAACAAAAGGAGTAAAAAACACACTAAAAAGTTCATAAATTCACTACACCCACCAGGGTAATTTTTTGAATCAGTGAAATTTTTTTTTTTTTTTAACACATTCCTTGTTCCTAGGCCCCACGTGTGGACTCTGCTACAATTTATATTCACCCAACTGGACCCCAAAAACAGCTCTCTTTTTCTTTCTTTCTTTCTTTTCTCCCCTCTTTAGCTTTTTTGTTGTGTTGTAGGTCCAAAACGTTGTTCCACCTATCCCCACTCCTATCTCCTCCTTCCTCCCCCACATCTCTCCCTTCCCTCACTCACAAACCTCTCAGTAGTGCTAGTGAGATTTGTAGTGTTAGTGAGTTGTCTCTATAATTTGAATTGGGGAACATAAAGAGTGTTGATTTTTGATAAAAGATGGAGCAAACAGAGTCAAAGCATCTACAACATCATCACCAGCAGCAGCAGCAACAGCAACAGCAGTCTTCTTCGTCTCTACAATTGGTCCCTCTAGAGACACGATCTGGGCCAGGGCCAGGGCCGGGCCCGGGATCAGGAGGGCCATTCATGGGGCAAGGTGGAGGTTCAGCAAGTGGTACACAACTGGATGCATCTCTAGCAATTTCAACGAATCCAGAGAACTCTAAGCCAGCTGCAACGGCAGTGAAGAGGTCGTCAAAGGATAGGCATACTAAGGTGGATGGAAGAGGAAGGAGAATTAGGATGCCGGCTACTTGTGCAGCTAGGGTTTTCCAACTCACGAGAGAATTAGGGCATAAGTCTGATGGAGAGACGATTGAGTGGCTGTTGCAGCAGGCTGAGCCGGCGATAATTGCTACAACTGGGACTGGAACTATTCCGGCCAATTTTTCTACTCTTAATGTTTCGCTGAGAAGCAGCGGAGCTACTATCTCGGCTCCGCCATCGAAATCTGTATCTCATTCTTTTCACAGTGCTTTGGCTTTAGCTCAGATGGGTGGAGGAGAGTCAATTTCACATCCGGGTGTGTTAGGGTTTCATAATCATCATCATCAGCAGCAGCAGCAGCAGCATCAAGCTCATCATTCAGCTCATTTGTTGGATCAGTTGGGAGGTGGTGGTGGAGGTGGAGGAGGAGGAGGAGGAGGAGAATCAATTACTAACAGTGGTGGTGGCGCAGGTGAGAACTATTTGAGGAAACGTTATAGAGAAGATTTATTCAAAGATGAACAACAAGGTAGTGATAATAAAACTCCAAGAACAGGCCAAGAACAAGTTAGTCCGGCTTCGACGACAGCACCAACGGGACTAATTAGGCCAGGGAACCTTATGCCAGCTACTGCCATGTGGGCGGTAGCTCCAGCACCAAGTAGCGGTGGTGGTGGTGGAACATTTTGGATGCTCCCATTCACTGCTGGAGCAGCTGGAGGCCATGCTCTAGCAGTGAACCCTACCACCGCTACGAGCGGTGGTGGTGGTGCTGGTCCATCTGATCCTCCAATGTGGACTTTTCCCACACCTGGAGGACAGTACCAGAGGCTAAGCGGCCTTGAATTTCAGGGCGCCCGCATGAGTCATGTTCCAATGGGATCAATGCTACTGCAACAACCCTCTGGGGCAGCGGCTTCGCAGCAACTCGGTTTGGGAATGTCTGAGAGCAATTTCGGGATGTTAGCTGCTCTAAATGCTTATAGAGGTGGTGGTGGTTTGAATATGAATATGAATATGAATATGAACATGAATTTCGAGCAACATCAGCCGTTGGATCATCATCAACAACAACGACAACATCATCAACAAGTTCCTTCACACCACTCTCAAGGATCTGATAGTGGAGATGAAAGCCCAAATGAATCTCAGTAATACAAAAAAAAATTTGCTCTTCCATTTTTATTTTTTTTTACTTGTTTTCTTTGATTTTTTTCTATGGTTTTTCAGATTGGTTTCTATTGTTGAGTTGCAGGATTGAGTGCCCATTTCATGCTTTTTCATTTTTTTTTTAGTTTCCATTGATGAGAGATTGAATTTGAGATATTTTATTTGTTGGTTCAAAGATCCCAAATGTAAAAACAGAACAAAAATATAGATTTGTATAGTAATGATTTTTTGTTTGTAATTCAAGTGAAAGCTAAACAACAAAATGGTGAAAAAAAATAGTACTAGGCATAATCATCAGAATTTTCTAAGTAAGATCGTGCGCCATTTCTGCATTATTTCGTCGTGCCTAATTATTTGAAACTAGTTTTCATATAATGGTAGCAGTTTGGAACTTGTTTTCATAATTGTTGTTTTAATTTGTGTCAGGACATTGAAGTTATATTACTAGTAAACTAGAGTTTAAGCACAAAAATACATGTATTTTAATTTTTACAAAAATTAGATATGAAATTGAAATCGTTTATGTGAGTTCGGTTTTGAGGTCTTTCCGTCGGATTTGGATTCACATGAATAGTAAAAAAACAGTCTTATCGATAGGGTTGAAAACTAAATCAATTGTTCAGTTTTTCACTTAAATCGTGAATTGAACTGACTCTTATCGGTTTCAAAATTTTCAAATCAAAATCAAATCGATTTTAATTTATGCAAACTGTAACCGAATCGAACTGACTAAAACCGAACTAAAACTTAATCGAGCGACTATTTTAAACATATTATATTATTTTTATATAAAATATACATTATTTATGATATATATTCGGTTTTGTCGGTTAAAATCATATAGAAATCGAAAATCAAACCGATAACTTTAATTTTGAATTTTTTAAAACCAAAACCAAAACAAACCGATCAGTTCAATTCTAATCGATTTGATTGATTTTAATCGGTTTGGTCGAATTTTTATTCAACCTTACTTATGGAGAATTGATTTTCTTTAAGTAAATTACAAAAACATGCTTTCACTTATGTTTTTAACCTCTAATGTCTTATATAATAAAATTACCAGGACCCTGGACTTCAATAATCTATACCTAGGTATCTATTCTGGGACAAATCATAGCCATTTGACTCTTCACCATAATGCCATGTGTGGATTGAAATTTATTTTAGACCCTAAAAATTTTGAATGTTTCGAAACAATGATTATTTCAGCACTCTAAGGGTGTGTTTGGTTGCACGAAATTATATGTCATGAGATTCTATGAGGGGATTCATACATTTGAGGTATTACTCTATATCCACCATTTGATTTTGTGAACAATTGTGAGAATGAAAGCCCCATGAATATTAGAATCGCATGCCTTGGGGGATCAATGATTGTTATTTTCATGTTCATGGAATTTTCGTTTCCACCATTGATTACAAATCAAGTAATAGATATAGAGTGATATATCAATTTAGCCTAAAACATATGATCCCTTATAGATTTTAATGGCATAAATTTCATGCAATCAAACACACCCTAAGAGCACTCAAAAGTATTGTTTGCCATAATTTGTGATTTCAATAAGTTGGAAAAATGATGTACTGTTTGACGTTTTCGTTTCTAATGCGATGAGGTCAAGAAAATAATAAATTGTAGAAGTTGTTGGCATATATGGCAGACAACTATAACAATATAACAAATGTTAATTGAAACATGTTGTGTACTAATAATTTGCCCCTTAAAGTATAGAAGGGCCCTCATGGCGTCGCATTTTAAAGAATAAAAATGTCAAGGTGTGTGTGACATGAGGGCTATTGTGTATTATTTTGATATTTTCCCTTTGAAGTACGTTTGTTTATCCATGAGAAACCCTAATAGTGAATCCTTTAAACTACGATATTAGTTCTAGGGTTGACAGGGGATCAGATTTAGTTCTATCGATTGTATTGCAATGTCATCTTTCCTTCATTCATAATTAAAAATGAATAAAATATTCGTTATTTTCTAATTATTGTATTTAGAGTCATAAGAATAATATAACTTATTAACGAAAAAAAAGTAATAAAATATAAAACTTATATCTATTGAATGTCGGCAATCCATATTTAAATAGTGCCATCGAGACACTACAATCTTCTACATATAGGCCCGCCTAAATCTAACTACCAATGTTTCTATCAAGACATGCAAGTCCCACCATCGCAAAACGACTTTTTGAAAAGAAGATCATAATTTGCATTTCATTATGAAACAATTCATATTTTAGAGTTAAGAAATATGTGGATGATAGTAAATGTCTTCATTGTCAAACAACTTTACCTATCGTAATTTCCAAAGCAACTCTCAGTGATAATAAGGGTTATAGTTTCGAGTCTCACTATTTTACTAGTGAATTCAAAATGTTAAATGAAGATTAAAACACAAAATATGATAATCAATCAAAAATATATATATATTTGAACTATCTAACAAGGAATCCAATGGTGTCAAGTGTCATCTCCACACCCACTTATTTTAGTCTCCAACAAAGAAAACAGTCCAACCTAATTACATGGACTGAAAAATGAGTTTTACATTATTCCAAAAATATCCCTCTCACCCCTCAGTAGTCAGTAGTCGGGTCTCTTTGTTTTTTTTGGCCTTTCTCAATGTTGACAAAACCATGACAAGTACACAGTCACTATTGCCTTGCGAGTCCAACCCCCAAATAACAGAGGGCAGATTCGTTATTTCGTATGTAGATGTGTTGGTGGTGTTAGGTGAGGGAGACTTGAACTTGACAGCGAACGCTTTTTAGCAGAATTGTAACGGTTTAAAAGCGTTGTTTATCTAAAAATGGTAAATTGTGTTGTGATGGGTAGTTTGGGGATTTTACAGGAACGATTCACGTGCGTGTCAGATGCTCAGGGTAGTTCCGTAATTTGGGCAGGATGGTTTTGTCACGCTCAGGCACGGAAAGTCGGGGTGAGGACCACACTTGACTCGTGGATATGGATTCTACGGTTGCTATTGGTAGAAGGAATAATGGATGGTCGAGATTGAATCGTTTTTTTTTGGAAATAAAACAGAACTGTGATGTAATAGTTCAGACTCTGGTGACGCCACTCTGTCGTAACGGTTTGCAACTATTCTTAACAAGAGCCAGGGATCAACGCGACCACCTCCAGCATCTTATTTTCTTTGTTTATTATTTTTCATTTATTTTTCTATTCTTATTCTTATGTTCTTTATTTTCATTTATTTTTTTCTTTTTCATCACGTTCTTGAAGCTCCCCCGATGCTGATCTGATGTTAAGGGTCTGGCTATTAAGAATTATTCAACCATTTGTGCCCATTTTAAATGGAAGAGAAATTAATTGAAAATTAGGTTTTTTCCTGTTGCAGCCTAGAGTTTTTTTTTTTTTTGGATGAAAAACAGCCTAGAGCATCTCGAGTAAGCTAGTTCCATACCTTATGAATCGAAAATATATTTTTTTAATTTACAACATTTAGTTAGGGATCAAATAGGTTGTTACTATAAGTTAATAAGTGGGCATTTTTCCCAACTTTAAAATAAAACTAGGTGCTATTCAAATAACGATGAACTTTGAAAAAAAAAATCAAGTTGGGCGATTTTTCAAATAGCGACCAACGCTTTAACCAATTGAGCTACGGAACTGATTCAATAACTATAGAGCTAAACTAAAAGTTTTTCTTAAGAGCCAGACCCCTAGCGCCAGATCAACGTCAGGAGAGGCTCAAAAACATATTGAAGAATAAGATAATAGATGAAGAACATAAAAAAGAAGAAAGAAAAAAAAAAAAACAGAAAACAGAAAAATAGATGAAGAACAGAAGAAATAAGAAGAATAGATATTGAGAATATCCTGATTGATTGGGAATATTTGTATTAGGAAGGTTGCTTATTGAGTCAAGATTGTATAATAGTTTTAAGGAAATTAGCAGATTATATTGTGAATATTCTCACAATATTCTCTTGATTAGTTTGTATATAAACAGGAGAATGGAATGAGAAATATAACACACAATACACACAAATCAATTTTTTTGTGTCTAATATTTCATCATGGTATCAGAGCCTATCATACGAGTATCATAAAGGGAGAAAATGTACTTGATCGAAACCTCTTTGAATAAAAAGGGTCTCTTTGAATAAGAAGGAACGAAGAAGAAGAACCTCTGGCCTGATCGAAGAACCTGTGCGATTCAGATCTGGCCTGATTCAGATCTGATCGAACCTCTGAACTATCGAAACCTCTGATCAAAAACTGAACTATCGAACCTGATCGAACCTCTAATCGATCCTGATCGAGACCCCCTATCGAATCTGATTGAACTTGAGAAGAAGAAGAGATCCGTCGAAGAAGCCCTCTTCTCTCTGTGTCAGAGAAGCAATCAGCGAGATCTCCCTCTCCTTTATTTGTCTCTGTCGAAGAGAAGCACTTCCTCTCTTTGTCTCTGTCGAAGAGAAGAAGCAGCATAAAACCCCCATCAACGAGATTTCCTTCTCCTTTCTCTGTCTCTGTCGAAAAGAAGAACTCTCTCTCTCTGTCGAAGAGAAGACCTCCCTCTCTCTGTCTCTGTCGAAGAGAAGAAGCAACAGAAAACCACCACCACCAGAACTCCCTCTGTCTCTGTATCTGTTTATGTTTCTCTGGTTATCTGTTTCTCTGTTTGTGTAATGAATAAGTAAAAGAAAAGAAACAAAAAAATGAATATATTAAAAAAAATATCTATGTTTCTCTGCGTGAGGAGCAGTCAGAGCTGCAGCTTTAATTATTTCTGTGGCATTTTGAAATCTCTTTTTGAACACCGATCATGGCTGGCGGTGAAGTCTCTGCTGGTGAAACTCGACAGACGATTTCACCTTACGACATCACTTCCCTTGATAATCCCGGACTTTCAATTACTCGGGTTCAATTGAAAGGGGACAATTATGATGAATGGGCTCGTTCATTTCGAACGGCCTTGAGGGCCCGGAAGAAATTCGAGTTCATTGACGGAACTATCACACAACCTGGCGAGCAGTCACGAGACCTCGAAGACTGGTGAACTATCAACTCGCTTTTAGTGTCCTGGATCCGAAATACCATCGAACCTACGCTACGCTCCACTATCTCTCATGTGGAAATAGCGCAGGATCTCTGGAATGATATCAAGGATCGATTCTCCATTACTAACGGACCACGGATTCAACAACTGAAATCAGATCTTGCAGATTGCAAACAGAATGGGCTGACCATAATGGACTACTATGGGCGACTCAAGCAACTTTGGGATGAACTAGGTAATTTCAAACAATTACCGACGTGCAAGTGCGGGAAATGTACATGCAATCTCGCTTCGATTCTGGAGAAAAAACGGGAGGAAGAAAAAGTACATTTGTTTCTTATGGGTTTGGATGACAATTTGTACGGAACAGTGAGATCCAATATATTGGCTCAAGATTCGTTGCCAAACATGAACAAGGTATACTCAATTCTCATTCAAGATGAGCGAGTAAAGAAAATCGCTCGCGGCAAGGAAGAACGCGGGGAAATTATGGCCCTTGCCACATGAACCCGTCTTGACGAAAAGGATAAATCTAGTACGGTGTGTTCCCACTGTAAAAGGACGAGGCATGAATCTAACAATTGTTTTGCCTTGCACGGATATCCGGAGTGGCGGGGTGACCGACCCCGAAGTGATGGGAAAAGTGCTGGTGCTGGTCGTGGTAGAGGGCAGTCAAGTCTTCGAGGTCGTGGTCGAGGAACCAAGGGTACGCATCGTGCCAACGTTGCTCAAACAGGTTCTGCTGGGGCAGGAGTGATCGAGACAGATACATCTCCACTGCATGGGCTGAACACTGATCAGTGGCAAACACTTCTCCAAATGCTGGGCGGGGCAAAATCCGCAACGACCGATAAGATGACTGGTGAGCCTTGGATTATTGACACAGAAGCCTCGAATCACATGACTGGCACGGTCGGGGATCTCCGTGACTTAAAGGCAATTGCTCAATGTCCCGTGGGATTGCCAGATGGGAGTAGCGTTGTCGCCACTAAAGAGGGGACGACCACTCTTGAAAGAAATTTCTGTTTGAAAAATGTTCTTTATGTGCCAGGGCTAACTTGCAATTTAATTTCTATGTCGCAATTAACTGATCACTATAACTGTTTTGTCCAATTCACTAATGATCTGTGTGTTATATAGGACCGCACTTCGAGGATGCTGATTGGTGCGGGTGAACGACAGGATGGACTCTATTTCTTCCGGGGGCTGCCACAGGTTCACGCAATAAAGGCCAATAATGTGGTGTATCTTGATCTATGGCACTAGCGACTGGGTCATCCATCTCTACAAGTAACAAAGTTAGTTCCCGAAGTAAGTTTTAGTGAAACGAAAAATCGCTTGAATAAAAATTGTGATGTCTGTCAGAGGTCAAAGCAAAGTAGAAATAAGTTTCCTGTTAGTGACCATAAAGCTACGGCCATTTTTGAACTTATTCACACTGATCTATGGGGACCTTATAGAACAACTTCTTCTTGTGGTGCTTCTTATTTTTTGACCATTGTTGATGATTTTTTCCGTGCTGTATGGATTTACTTACTTGTTGATAAGAAAGAGGTCTATCATACTATTCAAATGTTTTTTTCGATGGTTAAGAGACAATTTGATAAAGAGGTAAAAATCTTGCGGAGTGATAACAGCACTGAATTCACTTGCCTGCGACAATATTTTCTTGATCACGGGATTGTTTTTCAAACATCTTGTGTGGGAACACCTCAACAAAATGGGCGGGTTGAACGAAAACACCAACATATTTTGAACGTAGCTCGGGCGCTGCGTTTTCATGGCTCTCTTCCTATTGAGTTTTGGGGAGAATGTGTGTTGACGGCTGGATACTTGATAAATAGGACTCCCTCCTTGGTCTTGAATGGGAAAACACCCTATAGTGTTCTATATGGCAGCACACCCACTTATGATCACTTGCGCATTTTGGGGTCCTTGTGTTATGCGCATGTACAGACGGGGGATAAGTTTGCCAGTAGAAGTCGAAGGTGCGTCTTTGTTTGGTACCCTTATGGAAAAAAGGGATGGCGTTTGTATGACTTGGAGAAACGAGACTTTTTTGTTTCTCGTCATGTTATATTCTCGGAAGGAGTTTTTCCCTTTGCAGATCATTTTAATTTAGACCACGATGGTTTGCCTAATATTGAGGCGGTTCACGAGGACTTTGAGGAGACATCTACGGCTGTTTTGAGGGGGGTGCTGAGGAGTTTGTACAACTAGATGGGGATGCTGGGCAGCCGACATGTGCTGAGGAGTTTGTTCAGCCAAATAGGGCTGTTGGGCAGTCGGCGTGTGCCGAGGATGGGGCAAATGCTGGTGCCGAGGTGATTGTACAGCCAGATGAGGCTGCTGGGCAGCTGGCTTGTGCGAACCAGGAGGACAACCTGGACGCAAGTCAGGAAGATGTGTTGGGCAGGGGTCAACGCAGAAGGCAAGCCTCGGTACGACTCCATGATTATGTTACTCATACCATTCGGAAAATGAGTCCATCCGTACCAGCTTCACCCGTACCACGACATTCCTCAGGTACACCCTATCCTATAGCACATTATGTGAATTGTGATAATTTTTCTATGCAATATAGACATTTTCTTGCAGCCTTGACAACAAATCGGGAACCTGTGTGCTATTCTGAGGCCGCGAAAGACAGCCGCTGGAGGGATGCCATGCGACGAGAAATTGAGGCTCTTGAGATTAATGAAACCTGGGTTGTAGCAGACTTGCCACCAGGAAAGAAAGCTCTAGGATGCAAGTGGGTATACAAGATCAAGTATAACTCTGATGGTACCATTGAGCGATTTAAGGCTCGGCTAGTTATTCTTGGGAATCATCAAATTGAAGGAGTTGATTATACAGAGACTTTTGCTCCAGTAGCTAAGATGGTTACAGTAAGGGTATTTCTTGCCGTTGCGGCTGCCATGAATTGGGAAGTCCATCAGATGGATGTTCATAATGCATTTCTACATGGTGACCTTACGGAGGAGGTATACATGAAATTACCACCCGATTTTTAGGTGGGGACTTCTGGAAAGGTGTGCAAGCTTAGAAAATCATTATATGGGCTGAAGCAGGCACCCCGATGCTGGTTTGCTAAACTGTCAACTGCTTTGAAGAATTATGGTTTCCGGCAATCTTATTCAGATTATTCTTTGTTTACTCTACAAAGAGGTGCGGTTCAGCTCAGTGTTCTTGTCTATGTCGACGACCTTATCATCTCTGGGCGTAATCCGGGGGATATACAGAAATTCAAGGGTTACCTCAGTGTTTGTTTCCATATGAAAGATCTGGGTCCTTTAAAGTATTTCTTGGGGGTCGAAGTGGCACGCGGACCAGATGGGTTTGTGCTTTGTCAACGCAAATACGCGCTAGATATCATCTCTGAGGCTGGATTGCTAGGGGCAAGGCCGCCCAAGGCGGTGCCATTGGAACAGAATCATCGACTCGCCTTGTCTAAGAGTCCAGAGCTCGCTGACCCGGAGCCTTACCGTCGCTTGGTGGGACGGCTAATTTATTTGTATTGCACTTGACCCGAATTATCTTATAGTGTTCATGTTTTATCTCAATTTATGCAACATCCTCGGGCGGACCAATGGGAAGCTGCTTTGCGGGTGGTTCGGTACTTAAAAGGTAATCCAGGTCAAGGTATACATTTGAGTAGTAAGTGTGACAAGCAGTTACATGGGTGGTGTGATGCTGACTAGGCCGGATGCCCTTTGACTCAGCGGTCCCTCACTGGTTGGTTGGTGTTCCTTGGGAATTCGCCGGTATCTTGGAAGACAAAGAAGCAACATACAGTATCCCGCTCCTCCGCAGAGGCGGAATATCGGTCTATGGCTATGACTACATGTGAGTTGAAATGGCTTAAAGCTATTTTAGCTAGCCTCGGGATGCCTCACACACGTCCTATGTCTCTTCATTGTGATAGTCAGACGACTCTTCATATATCTCAAAATCCCGTTTTTCATGAACGGACAAAACATATTGAGGTCGATTGTCACTTTGTCCGTGATGATATCGTTGCTGGACATATCAATCCCACATTTGTCCCATCCAATGAGCAACTTGCTGACATTTTCACAAAAGCATTGGGCAAACGACAATATGAGTATCTACTTCGCAAGTTGGGCATACGGGATCTCCATGCACCAACTTGAGGGGGGGGGGTATTGAGAATATCCTGATTGATTGGGAATATTTGTATTAGGAAGGTTGCTTATTGAGTCAAGATTGTATAATAATTTTAAGGAAATTAGCAGATTATATTGTGAATATTCTCACAATATTCTCTTGATTAGTTTGTATATAAACAGGAGAATGGAATGAGAAAGATAACACACAATACACATAAATCAATTCTTTTGTGTCTAATATTTCATCAATAGGAGAAGAAAAACAAATGAGAAATGAAGGATATTTAATTTCCCTTAGCACTGATCTAGCGCTAGGCGCTTGGCTCGTGAGAATTGTTGAAACTAAAATTTAAACTCGACCTTATTTATGTACTTCATAATTGACTTTTCATTTATAGAACTTTGGATTCTACACCCATCATGATTCATGAGCGCCGCATTGGTAAAAGGACACAACTTTTGGCCACCAAGGAGTAAAATTCAAAAGTTATAGAAAACCTAATTGAGACTGCAAGTTTTAGCATATTTTGGTTCACAAACATTTTTTTATTATATACTTTTTTTCAACAATTTTAACTTGTCATGTTTGCTAGTTTTTTTTTTTTTTTTTTTTTTACACTTCTATCCCTTCAATAGATAATGTTTTAAATAAAAAAGACAAAAAGTGTAAAAATACAAAAAAAAATGTCAACAAAGACTAACAAACATGACTGACTAAACTTGCTCATTTTTTTTTACCAAGTTTCCATTGTACAACAACACTTGTGAATTTTGCTTGTATGATTTTGTATCATTCAACATTTAATGCCTTCATAGTTTTTATCTTCTTTTTTTGTGCAAGTAGTATGAAATTGTAGTAGAGTGGGTGATGTGCTTTTATTTTTCGATGAAAAATAAGCTGTAATAAAACGTGATCGGACTTGAGACTATTTTACAGGCAGTGAAGGTCCATTTGAAATCAAAGGGTAGGAAAAGTACAGTACCATGTAATGTAGTAACACTCCCCCCCTCATCCATTTCCTTTCCCTCGACTCGTACAAGGGCTCAATGTGGAACTGATCATAACTTTAAGGGTTACTATTTTGATGATTGAATTGATATCGTCGGTGCCACACTTCAGAGGTTGCGCACATCCATAGTTAAATTATGCATACATCGATCAGAGTTGATATGAAATGTTTCCAAACGTTGGGAAGCCTTCAAAGTTTATATCACAAGCTTTACGAAAATCTCAGCTTGAATTTTCAGATAACCAGCTAGATCGCTCTAACATTTTACAAGACTCAATTTTTCAGGATTCAAATCAAACCTAACTTAAACGATCAAATATACTACCTCTTAAGCTGCAGTAGGGATGGCAGTGGGGCGGATTTTCACGGATATCCGCCCCACCCAATCCGTTTGGGGCAGTTTTGGATATGGCTGAATGTGTTTTCGGGTGGTTTCGGGTATCCAAAAAATATCCGTTCACTATTCGGGGCGGATACGGATTTGGCCATATCCGCCCAGCGGATATCCATTTAGTTAGGGAAATTACTAAAATACCCTCGGTTAATTAGTGAAATTACAAATATACATTTACTATATAAAAGAGAATTCCCTCATCGCACTCACCCCTCTCACTTACATTCTCCCCCATTCTCCCCCTCACTCACATTCTCCCCCTCTCTCTGTCTCTCACAGCAATTAGCGGAGGCGGAGGCCGTGGCCGAGGCCGAAGCTCGAAGGGTCGTCTTCGTCCTTATTCTCCTTCTCACAGACCCTCGAAGACGAAGGAAGCTCCTCCCTTCTTCTGCTGAGATTTCGCAAGGAAGCTCCATCCTCCTCCCTGATGTGACGATTTTCCTCCTTCCTCCTCCCTGCTGCGACGACGATCTTCCTTCTCGCGGTGATCCCCTCCCTTCCCCTGGTTCTCTTCGTCCCTTCATCCCAGATCTGATCTTCTGATCCGTGATCTCTGATCCTGATATGATGAGATGAGTTCTGCGATGAGATGATCTCTGATCTGATCCGATCCGATCCGAGATCTGAGCTCAGATCAGAGATCAGAGAGTATTTTTTATTATTGAATGATGTATTTTTTTTTAATCAGAGATCAGAGATCAATTTTTTTTTATTTTTTTTTTTTTTGTAATTTGTTGTATGTTTTTTTTTTAATAATTTTTGTATTATTGAATGATGTATTTTTTTTGTTTATGGATGAATGAAAATTTTTTGTAATCCCTGAATTCTGTAATTTTTGTAATGTCTTTAATTTGTTGAATGATTTTTTGTAATCTTAACTGTTAATCAAATTTTATAAATGAGAAATTTTTTTATCGGATATGTGGGCCGGGCGAATATCCGCCAATCCGTGCGGGGCGGAGATGGTTTTCAAATAATTTTGTAAACAGATATGCGGGGCAGATTTGGATATCCGTGATCTCCAGCGGGGCGGAGATGGATTTGTCCAAATCCACCCCAATCCGCCCGTTGCCATCCCTAAGCTGCAGTGTAAGACTCCAACAATCAGATCCATAAAATCGCTAAAATCCTTCAGCGATATTTGCCAGGCCACTTCTGTACATGAATTAACTGAGGTAAAATCATCTGGAGTTTAAAAATTGCATTTTACCAGGCAAAATACAAATAAACGGTAGCGCATATCATACAGAAATAACAGCACAGAGACTGATGAAAATGTCATTGCACATATAATCATCTCAAGGAAATTATTTGCTAAAATAACAATCAAGTATGGTGTTATTAAATCTGCATGTAAACAAACACGTGCCATGCTTCAAGAAGAAAAGGTAAGATCCGTAAACAACAAACTACACCATAGAGAAACAATTTAAAAAATGCCGTTACTTTTTTACAGCACTGTAGCTCAATCAACCAGATGCAGTCTTCTTTTGCTGGAATATTACAGCGAAGACTGGAACACCCGCCCCGATGCTGAAGGCAGTAAACACTGCAAGGGACATCTTCAAACCCTGATACTTCATCCTGTCCAAGTTGTACATGTGCTTTGCATGCAAATAGTATGGTTCATCATGGCCATGTCCTCCCATCCTCTTCACGGCAGTTGAGTGAATTCCTCGGCTAACAACTGAGATCAAATTAGGACTACTTTCAGTATGCTTTCAGACAATATGAGTCATGCAAAATTAATTAGTAAGAATATGAACACAAGACTTACAAAAATGCATCAACTAATTACTTTTTGCAGGACTACCATAGCTCATTAGTTCCTGTTTATAGACTCGTTACTTCTTAGTCAGAGATTCAATTTTGAGGTAGAACAATAGGTAGCCTTTACCTTTGGATTAGATATTTTCTCACTCGATGGTTGAACTTATTACCGAATTAAGTCCACATATGAATAAGTGGAAATCGAGTGGAAAGAACTGTTTCAATGTTTTCAATCTAAGCCATTCCAGGACCCTTGTATTCCCCCTTTTTTCTTTTTCTTCTTTCTTATGTTTTATCAACAAACCCAAGGCAAATAAATTGATAGTAGAAAAGGGAAATGACTGAGAAAATCACAAAACAAAGGAGTTGACAAACCAAACAATACAAAATGGAGATGATAGAACACAACATAAAAATATATTTATAATAATTAGAGATAAAGAAACCCAAATATAGAAAATATATTAATTTCTTGAAAAAATATGCAAAACTTTACAAAATACACCTCTAACTGAATTGTTTTTAATCAATAAAACTGGCAATAACTTAAAACTGAACAGGGAGAAATACATTATACACCAGCTACTGACTAGCTTAGGGGATCAACTAGCTGAAAGAAAGAAAAAGAGGTCATAACCTCAATTAAATTATAGAACTACAGCACAATAATTTAAATAAAAGAACAATAATCAAAATAAAAAGCAATACTCAAAATAATGAAACAATAATCGAAATAACTATGATAAAAAGCTAAAGGAAAATAACTATGAAATAAACTATTCCTTCAATCATCAACCAAATAACGAAAACAACCCTTGCCTTATTTATAATTGTCCTAACTTATTTGGCAAGTTAATTGACCTAACCATAATTAGCTAATAATGCCCTATATTATTTTGGGCTCTTAATGACAATTAATACTACTAAACTAAACAATAATACTACCTACTTACATCAACCTCTCTGGGTTGAAGAAGCTCGTCTTCGAGCTTGAAGTCAAAGAAATCAGATTGACACAAGCAAACCGTAACAAAACACAAAGCGAAGTGCACGAAAAGTAATCAACCTTGAAACTTGCCTGATAAACACTTGCTCGAGCTAAAACAATCACATCAGTCATCCAACATTTGTCAAAATAAGCCAATTACCGTTCATGAACTTTGCCTTAGTAACAACTTGTTATGGCAAATGGAATGTACCCAAATAAGGAACATGATCTACATATCAACAATTTGTATAAAAGCTTCTAAAAACACATCTTCTCATTAGCTCTCTCCTCGAAACACAATCTTGAGTCACTATAATTGCATCGGTTACAACATGTGCCTATATGGAAACCTCACCTTCTTGACCAAAAATTGGGAAAACAATCGCATAAGTCAAATGGCCTACGTCGAAAGTCAAGTACGTGTGATGGTGCCCTCAACTTCCTCAAAAAACTGGAAGGACTGACAAACAGTGTCGTTGTGCGCCTCTATTCAAGTTCAACTGCATCCAATAGTGCCTGAAGCGCTCGAATATTGTCGTCAATTATCTCAGTCATCCTCTGGTACAACACCTCCATCTTTAGGGCAAGGCAGATATTAATCCGTTTCACCTCCTCCTTGTTTCTAGTGTCGCAAGTCCTTGCCAGCTTCACTATCGTTGCAAGTCCCCCCTCGTAGGTTGTCGCCGCATCTCATCCCCTCTGCACCTACCATCACCCTCTTATTTTCCCCATCTCTTGTGTTCCAATTCGTGTTGGGAGAGGAGCCAATTTTTCAAAAACATCCTTCATTGCAAATTAGCCCTTGTGCCTCTGTTGAGCTTACACCATGTTTTTATGAGAGCGCCATCTAATGGAAAAAATGAGTTTTCCATGTTATTACCATATCAATACCACTATTATTCCTACCCATACCCATCTTATACCCCATCCCCATACCAATTTCAGTATAACCCAAGTCAAGTCCAATACCCCACGGTGTCTTGTAGCCATTATCCTAAATTTTACTATCCCCAACCATAAACCACCTATGTTCCCAATTACAAGCAACCCGAACCCGTTTCTCCTATACCACCACCAACCTAGTGACCAATGACAAAACCCACTACCACCTCTACTGTTATGCAGGTTGAGATAGACACGGAGAAAACACTACCTCCTGAACCAGTTTGCCTTACACCTCAACCCCCATCTGCTAGTAATGTACAACCCACTACCAGTCCCACTGGATGGAAGAAGTTTTGCTGAGATTTAAACAAAATGAAAGATAAAAAATAAGCAAAAGTATGCGGAGTTGTACCAGATGATAATTTTGGCGTGGTGGCTAATGGCGACAGTTGCAGGTATGATTTTCTTTGTCTTTTCTATCTTATCTTTTCAATTTTTCTGGAGTCTTCAATGATATTCAATAAAAAAATTTGTTATCCACTTTCACTTCTTTTTTTTCTCATACAAATTTTCTTCAAAGAAAAAAAATTGATCTAAATAACATGAACCGTTTCGGCTCTACGAAACAATAATTGAAATAAAAGAACAATGATCGAAATAAAATAAAAAATACTCGAACTAATGGAACAATGATCGAAATAAAAGAACTAATGATCGAAATAAAAAGCTACAAAAAAATAACAACTATTCTTTCAATCATCAACTAAATAGCAACAAACAATCTTTGCCTCATTTATAATTGTCCCAACTCATTTGGCAAGTTAATTGACCTAGCCCTAATTGGCTAATAATGCCTTAATTATTATTTTGGACTCTCGCTAAACAGCCCCAATTATAATTAATACAAACTAACCCATAGTAATACCCGCTTACATCACAAAAACACCCCTAACAAGATTAAGAGGCAAAAACATATATCTCCCTAGTTGTAAACAAAACGATTTTTTTATAAAATTTCTCAACAAATTGTTGGCACATTGTAAACCATGGCTGAAACCAATATCTCAAGGTAAAAAGTTTAAGATTGGATTGTGGGCATGGAAACCATTGTTGTCTCACAGTGGGATCTCAAGCTGCTTGATAACTTTACTTAAAAGTATTTGTTATAGAACCTAACAATGTGCCTTATTCTTGCTTGTTTTCGAGCTGATATCTTGTTTAAGCTAGCTTAGGCTTTAAGACATAATCCCAATGCCAAGAAGTGGCAAATCACAACTAGGTCGATCCTTTTGTTCCCCTCAACATTGATGACAGTCAGCCATTAACTACCACCATTTTTACTCCATAATAACAACTCAATACCCCTCTAAAATGGTCGATCTCTACCAACATAGATTTTTATTTTTTTTGAAAGGCAAGCGGTTTACCAACATAGATTACTTAATATTGTTCACCGTTTTCATCAACTACCAACATAGATTACTTAATATTGTTCACCGTTTTCATCAACTGGTGTGGGATAACCTAGGCTATGATGAAAGTACAAACACAACCAACAAGAACTTTTTTGATAATCTTTTTACCATATAGCCAACAAGGCTAAAATCAACAAAGAAGTAACACTTGTCCAATCAAAGTCGGTGGATGAGACTAGTTTCAAATAATGACGATAAAAAATCCATAGTTGTCCACAATCAGTTAGTCTTCGTAGCGCACTATCTTTAGACCAAATCTCCACGACCATTTGGTAGTAAGCAAGGAAGCACCGACTCTTCAAAAACATGTTGTATCCGTATCCGACACATGACACTCGCTCGATACGGCTCTGACATGTGTTGAACGCTTGGTCAAAGTGTCGGCAGGTATCAAACACATGGTCAATGTGGTCAACGTGTCGGACACGCCTCCAATACACCCGATACTTGGTCAGGACACAGTCAAGACTCGAAAATCAACTTTGTTTTATTTTTTACTTTTAGATATTTGCAAATAACCACGTAATATAATGGTTGTTGATCCATCTGAAGTGAATGACCATTTCAATTGTTATTTAAGACAAATAAGGTGAAAAATCACTAAAGTATTGAGATAGTCTATGCTTCTTAATCTTTGCTTCTTATTTTTTTCTCATTTGTTTATTCTTTCATTTACTATATTTTTCTCTACTTAAAATTTTCTTGCAACAATGTCATCTTCTTCAAGACACTCTAGGAAGGCACATTATGAGATTATTATTTATATTTATATGACTTATTAAAAAAATAATATGATGTGTCCCCAAGTCCAAGTTTTTGGAAAATTGCCGAGTCAGCGTGTCGTGTCAGTGTCCGACACGATGCGCGTGTCCGTATCCGTGCCACGCTTGATGGAATTTCATTACCCTTCTAATACCCATCCCTCCTTTTCTTTTACCCTTTGACATAGGTTAAGCAATAGGGTAATTGAGATACTTGAGAAGAGGTGCACTTGTCAAGGTACTTGAGATGCCTAAGATGAGGTTGACAATAAGGATGATAAGATTGAGGCGGAGATGTAATGGCGCAACCATGTTGTATTCATTCCTTTGTGATTTGTATTACAGCTCTTGCCTCTTGCTTTGATTGAATCCCATGTCTAGCACCAATAAGAGGTATGGAGCTGGAGATTTTGAATTGTTTCTTAGTTTACTATTGGAAGCTCCACCAATCCAACATTCTATTAAAAATGAAAAAACTATTATCTTACCTCCATTTTTCTCTCACGCCTCAACCCTAACTTCTACACCAAATCCACATTCCTCTTCACATGACCAGTATTGACAGTTCTCAATATTTTGGTTGGTGCATTACTTGTCGTTCTTATCGAGAGTCTCTCCATTTCAAACCACAACCTAAGTAGTAAGGCAGCGCGCAACGAACCCAACTATGTAGTAAACCAATATACATCCACGGGCATAAGGAGTTTAATCTGTATAAATGGGTTTCTCAGTCCATCAGATTAAAAAAATCACTAATGGTGTGAACTTTGTATCCTTCCCTCTTTCCAAACAAGTGAGAAAGACGATATAGTCGGCCCAACAGACGCTGTTGAGTAATACTAAACGAGATTCATTGGAAATGAAGAGTTCGACCGAATTGGTAAATTAGATGTAGTGTACAAAGGCCAACCAGGCAGACGAGATGAAAGGTTTTGGTGGGTGCTAATATCCTCGTTGTTCATAGGAGTCCAAAAAAGATTGAAGCTGAGGGATCAACAGACAATTGTGGGCGTTAAACTTATAGTTCCATTTTGTAATTTCTACAAGTTAGTCTGGAATTGTGTCTAGGTAGCTCACTAAGAGAATACGAGATTCCGAGAAGAACTAGATAGCTCCAAATAAAATTCGATAAAAACAGATGAGTTGGCGTGGCCTGAATATTTAGAGATCCCTAAAACTACTTGAACTCTCAAAAACAATTGAAGCCAGTTGTTACTCCTCCATAAATGTGTGATCTGCAGTTCAAAGCCAAGATCAAAGACTGAAAGTGCTAAGAAATCCCTTTAAAATCTCCCACAATATTTTCAAATCCTCCCTGTCTAAAGGTAGTTGATGATTTGCTTCTTGGCCCAATACATCGAACAACTAATACTCGCCATATCTATCACCTACTTGCAAACTTATCCCAAAGCCTACCGGAGCATCCATTTTATGGATACAATTGGAGTCTACAAAGTACAAAGGAACACTATTTTCACCTCTCCAGATCTATCGAAGATCATTAAAGAAGGCTATGAAGAACTGGAACATCCCATAATACCCCCCCCCCCCCTCCCTCAAATTCTAGCTATGCAACAACTGACTGCAGCACTGCCTTAAACAAAATCCTAAATCTCTGAATATTTCAGAGTCTCCATCAAATCAATCCAGACACATATAATTCCAACCTTTACAACATTACAAATTGTTTACTTATCACCCACTACCCAAAAATTCAAAATGCACATTGAGACTAAACGAAACTAGGAGGACATTCTACAAAGACTATCAAAATGGTAAAACAACTTAAACCTAATCACATACTCCGCGCATTCAGTGAATCGAAATATGGAGAATTTCAATAGAAAAACACTAATCAAACACATGGTATGTAAATGTATTGCGATGATAATTCTATGCAACATTCAGTAAATCAGATCATAAACAGTGTATTCAGCCTTCCGACAATCGAATCAAAACACGGTTTATTGAAACAAATCAGTTAATCGTATAATCATTAACTCACTAGAAACCCTAAAAAAAACGAACTTGTTTGAGAGAGAGGGGAAGGAGAGTGACCTGAGTTTGAGATAAGTGATTGATATGGTGATGATGAAGTGAGAGCCTTCAAGCCCGATCGAATTCCACTGTTCAAAGCCATCGCGAAATCGATGAACCAAGAAGAAGAATAACGCAAAGGAGACTTTTTTAACCCTAGAAACTTCGTGTGATATGAACTCACAAGGAATGGAGTTTTATATTGGGGAAGGGGTTATCTCCACATCACTCTTTCATTATGGGCACTCCATAAAAAAAATATTTCAAAAATAAATATTTGAATGATAATGTGTACGATAGTGGTGGTGATTGTTCGGTTGTAGAGATAAACACAATGGTGTACTGAAGAGGAGTATAAATAGTTGTTCTGATGGTTATAGTTGTCAGAAGAGAATATGAACTTGCTTCAGTTCGTAGATATTTGAGTTGATGTTGCTAAGTCGGTTTTGATGTCATTTACTAGGCCATACTCGAGCTTCCTTGTGGTTTCTTACGATGCTGATTTTATTGAATTCACACAACGGAGTGTGGTTAGAGTTTGTACACGGGATGAAAAAATGAATGTGTTTTCGTTGTGTTCGTTCAAATTTGCAGGTACAATTCTCAATAGTTTGATTTGAATGTTTTGTGGTGGAGGTGGTTCTAATGCTTGTCCAACATCATGGATGTAAGCAAAGTTTTGTTGCTAAGTGACTCTTGTATTTTGAATGCAATATTGCATGGTGAGCATCGTGGCAATTTTTAGTTAGTACTTGTACGTGTTTTATTTAAAACAGTTCAACGACTTATCTAATAGTACAATCATCGTATCTCATATTATATCTTAGATCTCCTCCTCCTTCAATGACTCGACCTCTTAAATATCTACAATAGTGCTCCCTATTTATTTATTTTTCTTCAAATTCAAATTGTTGAGATTGTGAAGTGTGTAAAAACCTTGTTAGCGATGGTCAACACAGTGCATTCATTTATTGTCTATTATTATTATCGTAATGCTAGACATAAGTTTTAACAACCTTAAACCTACAAGTGGACTCTAACCACTTATTATATATGTATATTTATGGTGGGCAGTGAATTATGAGTGCATTCAATTTAGGTCTACCATAATTCATAGTGCATTCACTGACAACGACAATTCTAGGGAGCCTTATTTGGGGGCTCTTTGGTGCCTCTTAGGTTTTTTTTGACATTTCTACATCTTCTATTGATTGTGTTTGTGGTTGTTGTTGTGTGTTTAAAGGAATGTGTAAATAAAAAAATTTATAATAATAAATAAACTAAAAGAGGCCCCTCAAACAAGGCTCCCTAGACTTACTCCACTGACAATATGGCACACACATGTTTTAGACTCACTTGCACGCTATGATAACCCATCCTAAAATAGATGCAAATCGAGATAATAGACATTTTTAACAAATACCCGTGGCAACAACCACACAATAACACGGTAGCACTATGTTTGATTAGAGGTCAGACAACTCACTAGTCTATCGATGTAGACATAAAAATAGTTGTGTTTGGGAAAGCTTGCATGGGTCGTGTTACGGAATACATGGTAGATGCGAAAAAAATTACAAGTGAATTGGTTAACTGAACTATTTTCACTAGTGTAGTCAAAGCGAGCCAAATGGATTGCTTGAGCCAAAACGAAAAGCAAGAAAAAATGTTCATTTTTGCTAAAGCACAAAGAGATCAAAGTGACCGCTTTATGAAAAACATGGTAAGAGGGGTTATCTATTCGCCTACACTTCAATGCCTTTACTACCTTGTTTTTTACATTTAGATTCCTTATATGCAAAACAAAACTCAGTCAGTCTTACCCCGATTAAAAGTGTTTTTTTCCCATGTAGGCATGGCAATAGGGCAGGTTCAATTTTGGGTATGTCGAACCGAACACTATTGTGTTTGGTTCGAGTCTGCTGCGAGTTTGTTTAGATCTACTCGTGGTTCCCTGCTAAAACCACCAGGCTCATTAGTATGTAAGGACACGATTGTTTGAATGTCTTATAAGTGGTGTATCGCTTACAAGTGTTGTTATTGCAAGTGACACTTATATGTTTACAGTTATACCCTTATGTAGCAAATGAAAAATAAAACGTGCAAATACATATATTACGTAGCAATTGTACTCCAACAACAACTTGTCAAAGTACCCATCAAATTTTCAGATCATTTTGGTTTAAAATAAGATTGTATTTTTCATTCAACGTATCACTGGTCAGTGTGTCTACGAGCATGGGTAAGGGACATTCATCGACATCCCTCTCATTCAAAGTAAAGTTTAGACACTACTCTTTTAACCCTCAATCCATCTTCTCCTTCATAACTAATGGGGGAACATTCACTAAATTCTTTTTTGTGAGAACTCACGTATGACTCACAAAAGTACTATGCAAAAAAAGAAACACCTTGTTGCCCATAACCAAAATATTCACAAAATTGATTAGAGAGTAAAAACTTGCGCATAACTCACATGAATAAAGGACAATATAAAGATGTTATTAGTTTATTAGGGTTTATGAGTTTACGACATATGAGGTGAGAACTGTTGTTTGATTGGGGTATTTTAGTCATTTTCATTTTGGAGCTTATGAAAATCAAGCAAGTTATAAGTGTTAATTGACAGTTAACCACTTATAAATGAGTGCAACCAAATAGTCTAAACATGGCGGTCCACCATTTAGAAACGGTTATAAGTGGAATAAACAAACACCACTTAAAATTTATGAGGGTTTTGCCATTTTCTTGAAGCAGGAGTCTATTTTGTTTTATTTATATTTAATGTGATACTAAAACAATTATTATTTTTTGTTTAATAGTATTTATTTGTTTCCTTAGACGAGACGAGACAAAATTCGACAAATGTGTATAATATTTAGTTCCCACTTATCGATTTAGGTGCGATTCCGAACACCAGAAATTAGACCCGAACATGAATTGCGTCAATGTAGTTTAGACCCGAATCATTAGGATCAGGTCCGTGCAGGTACCCATCAATAAATACCAAATTGCCACAGATAATTATGGAATTGCAACGACTATTTAAACCACATATTTCTCTCTCTCCCCCTACTAATTTTTGTTTTTTTTTTTGTTTTGACCTTGTTAACCCGCACCACCCATTTAAATTATTATTCATTTTATTCCTCTCACCCTTGCTTTTCAACAACAACATGGAAGGGGCTAGCGATGAAAGGAGGTGATCAATCGCGAGTGACGGTGAGAGACAGCCGACAACGGTGAGAGATAAAAAGAGATGGGGCCACAACCATCACAACCACCGTCGCTATCAAGACTAGTACCATTGGTTAGGAAAATCAAGGTTCAGAGGCCTTTCAAGACTTTCCTAATGGTCTCAAAACTCAATGTTCTCTTTTGAAAAGTGCCCAAATGCTTAGCATCTATATTATAGGGGAAGGTTTGAGCTCTTGACTGTGAGGACGTGTTGCCTCCATTGCATAGTCGGGTCAGACTGTACCGCTAGCATTTTTATTGTTTTCTTTGCATTGCTTTTCAACTTCAAACTTGTATTTCCATCGATCGATAGCATCGAACTAGTCTTGAGCAACGTCCTTCCGAACATTCCTCCCCATTGTAATCTATTGAATGTGAATGAGAGCTTTTACTGACTATTGTGCATTGTTATATTGTTTACATATTGATATTGTGCATTCTCAAGTTAATATTTGTGCCCGTCAAAGTAACTACTCATAGGTTTACTAGTGAATTGGATAGCTAGTGCCGCACGGATTACTAGTCCGTGACAGTTGGTATCAAAGCCAGAGCTTGTTGAATGCAAACCAGGATGCAGGAAATAAATGAGCGCCTTAGAGCTATGGAGGAACGACAGGCCAGTCGAATGCATAGACTGGAAAGCATAATGGACCAGTTGAACACTTTGGGATAACAGATTAGTCGGTTGGATGGACTCTTTTCACTGGCAGACAGAGTGGATTCGCTGGCTGAGCACGTTGATAACTTAGAGGGACGAACAGTCGCAATGGAAGAGTCGCCTCACCCCACAGCTCAGGTGATGAGTGACTTCCAATTACAGTTGGAGGACTTATTTGCAAGGGTTGGCTTGCTAACCAAGGCCACTGGGACGACTGATCACCCTAGAATGAAAGTACCCGAGCCAAAGTCATATGCTGGGGCACGAGATGGGAAGGAGTTAGAGAACTTCTTGTTTGATCTGGGGCAGTATTTTCGCACGGTGAATCCCGAATCAGAAGAAGCCAATGTTACCATCGCGACCATGTACTTAGCAGGTGATGCGAAACTATGGTGGAGAACCAAATATGTAGATATGGAAGAAGGTCGCATCCTTATTAGAACTTGGGCAGACCTCAAGAAGGAACTCAGAAATAAATTCTTGCCTGAGAACACTGATTTCTTAGCAAGGAGGAAGCTCCACACCATCAAACAGACAGGCAATATTCGAGACTATGTTCGACAATTCTTAACTTGCTTGCTAGATATTCGAGACATGTCTGAGAAGGACAAAGATTTATGTTTTATGGAACAAGCTCAGCCGCTTCTACAAGCAGAATTGCAAAGGCAGAAGGTGACAGATATTACAAGTGCTATTGCGGCAACATAAAGGTTTAGTGATTATATGCCCATGACTGGATCCACTTCGCTCAATCACTCCACAGCTAGAACTGGCAGTACCAATTTAAGCTCAGGGTCGAATGCTCGCTCACCTCACCAAAATTGGGGAAACTCAAGTCAGAACCGAGGAAACTATAATTCTCGGCCATCCAACCAGAATTGGAGTTCCAACAAAAATTGGAATGCCAGCTCTAGCAACTCAAATTACAACAACAAAGGAGGGCAAAACAACTCTGGACAGTGGAGACCATCTGCCCCTGCCCCATGCATTCTTTGCAATAGTAGGGATCACCCAACAGGCAAATGTCCATCCAAACCTGCTCTACACTCATTAATGTCATTGCTTCAAGCAGAGCCTTATAACCTGACCGCATCGAGCTCGAACCCCACCAACAGTGAGACCTCCCAAATGGGAGCCCTACGCAAGCTCAATGCTGTCAAAGGAGAAATGTATGAGCACCCACACAAGAAGGCTTTACAATACATCGACATCACTATCAATGGGTTCCCTCCCAAGCATTGTTGGATTTCGGAGCGACAGACAATTTTATTGCCCCAGATGAAGCTGGACATGTGGGTCTGCACTTAGAAGGAGATGTGGGTAAGTTGAAAGCTGTCAACTCTGAGACAATCTCTATTAATGGTATGGCTAGAGTTGTGCCACTATAGGTTGGTCCATGGGAAGGAAGATCAAACTTCTTGGCCGTTTCACTTGATGATTTTAAGGTGATTCTTGGCCAAGAATTCTTCCGAGGAGCTGCAGCAGGACCATTACCTTTCATGGACTCCTTGGGATTTTTCGGACCCAGACTACGCATTGTACCAACCTCAATTCGACCAACAACTCATGATAGAATATTGTCGGCGCTCCAAGTCAAGAGGGGCTTGGCCAAAGGAGAAGATACATACTTAGCTGTGGCAAAGCTAGAGATGGAAGATGATACTAGCAAAATCCCTGAGGAAGTTGCCCAAGTTATTGCTGACTTCAGCGAAGTGATGCCGAATGAATTGCCAAAGAATCTACCTCCCAGCAGGCTCATTGATCACGAAATTGAGTTAGTCCCTGGTGCCAAGCCACCCGCACGTAGTCCATATCGCATGAGCCCTCCAGAGCTGATCGAATTGAGAACACAACTAGATGGCTTGTTGAAGTCAGGATTCATTCAGCCCTCTAAAACACCTTATGGGGCACCTGTTCTTTTTCAGGGAAACATGATGGTAGTCTTCGCCTTTGTGTTGATTATAGAGCCTTGAACAAAGTCACTATAAAGAACAAATACCCGCTGCCGCTCATTGCAGACTTATTCGACCAACTTGGATCCGCCAGATACTTCACAAAACTCGACTTGAGATCAGGTTACCATCAGGTCCGCATTGCTGCTGGTGACGAACCCAAGACTGCTTGTTCTACTAGATATGGGTCATATGAGTTCCTAGTAATGCCCTTCGGTTTGACCAATGCTCCAGCTACATTTTGCACCCTTATGAATGGCATGTTCCGTCACTTTCTGGACAAGTCTGTGGTTGTCTATCTTGACGACATTGTGGTTTATAGTGGGACTATAGAAGAACACCGACATCATTTGCGATAAGTGTTCCAAATCCTTAAGGATAATCATCTCTTTGTCAAGAAGGAAAAAATGCTCATTCGGCCAGACCCAGATCAATTTCTTGGGTCATGTTATTGGCAATGGCAAGATTCGGATGGACATGGAAAAAGTCAAGGCAATCCATGATTGGAACTCTCCTAAGAACGTGTTTCAACTACGTTCTTTCCTTGGACTCGCAAACTATTATCGTCGCTTCATAAGGGACTACTCTAAGAGAGCTGTTGCCCTGACAAATTTGTTGAAACAATACCGAACATGGGAATGGGATAGACAGTGTGAAGCTTCATTCCAAGACTTGAAACTGGCCGTGATGAAAGATCCAGTATTGGCCTTGCCAGACATCACCAAGCCCTTTGAAGTACAAACAGATGCATCTGATTATGCCTTAGGGGGAGTTTTACTTCAAGATGGTCACCCGGTAATATATGAGAGTCGAAAGTTGAATGATACAGAGTCTCGTTACTCAGCTCAGGAAAATGAATTGCTAGCCATTGTACATTGTTTACGGGTGTGGAGACACTACCTATTGGGATCTCAAGTTCTTGTTAAAACGGATAATGCTGCAGCAAGCCATTTCCTTACTCAGAAGATGCTAACATCCAAGCAATCTCGATGGCAGGAAAAATTAGCAGAATTTGACTTAGTATTGGAATACAAGCCAAGACGCACTACCAATGTAGCTGATGCACTCAACAGAAGGGCAGACCTTGCAATGCTAACCCATACTGGTCCGAGTCAAACCATCTTGGATAAGATCAAAGTAGGCCTACAGACAGATCCACAAGCGAAGGCGATTACAGAGTTGATCAAGCAGGGCAAAACTCGACGGTTCTGGATAAAAGATGGAGCAATACTCACAACTGGTAATCGCCTCTATGTTCCGATAACTTCTGGTTTGCGGAAAGAACTTTTGAGAGAATGCCATGACACCCATTGGGCGGGACATCCAGGTTGGAGACAGACACTTGCATTGCTAGAGAGGGGGCACTATTGGCCGCAGTTACAGGAGGATGTAATGGCCTATGTTCGAACATGTCTCATTTGCCAGCAAGATAAGGTTGAACGAGATCGACCAGTAGGCTTACTAGAACCCCTACTTGTTCCAACTCGCCATTGGGAAAGTGTTTCCATGGACTTCATTACTGGGTTACCGAAAGTGGAGGATTTCAGGAGTATCCTTGTAGTTGTTGACCGATTCTCAAAGTATGTGACCTTTGTGCCGACTGGACTAACATGCACAGCCGACGATACGACGCAATTGTTCCTCAAGCATGTAGTGAAGTATTGGGGACTGCCCGAAAACATTGTTAGCGACCGTGATGCTCGATTCATAGGAAAGTTCTGGAAGGAGTTGTTCAAGCTCTTGGGATCCAAACTTAATATGTCAACAAGCCAACATCCCCAATCTGACGGACAGACTGAGCGATTTAACTCTATGCTTGAAGAATACCTTCGTCATTTTGTAAGTGCAAACCAGAAAAATTGGGTGGGACTACTTGATGTTGCACAATTCTGTTTCAACTTACAAAAGAGCTCAGCTACTCACTCCAGCCCCTTTCAATTAGTTACTGGTCAGCAACCATTGACACCACATACAGTGCTGACCGGATACCAAGGACCCAGCCTAAGATTTCTTGAATTTGTCAAAGCCTGGCAGAAAAACATTGAAGTTGCTCGAGCCTATCTTGAGAAAGCCTCCCGTCACATGAAGAAATGGGCCGACGAGAAACGACGAATCGATCCCTTTGAAGTCGGGGACTTGGTATTGGTGAAGTTAGATATGTTCAACAAGTATAAATGGACAGCTAGAGCACACAACAATCTGTTTTGCAAGTATGAGGGACTAGTACAGATTATTGAGAAAGTAGGCAAAGTCTCCTATCGCGTCAAGTTACCACATTGGCTCTGTTTCACCCATCCTGTCTTCCATGCAAGTAACTTGAAGTCTTACCATGCAGATGCCGCTGATCCCACAAGAAATGTCTCTACCCGAGCATTGCCTAAGCATCCTACTAAGCCAGATCGAGAAGTGGAAGAAATCTTAGCTGATCGCCTCATCAACAACACAGGCCCGGATAGAGAGTATTTGGTCAAGTGGCAGGATGAACCTCCTTCAGAGATCAGTTGGGAGCCAGTCGAGCATCTGCTGCCATACCTCTCAAAGCTAGAAGAGTACTTGAAAAAGTTCGCTGCGAGGGCGTCAGCAAATTAAGTGTGGGAGAGTGTCAAGACTAGCACCATTGGTTAGGAAAATCAAGGTTCAGAGGCCTTTCAAGACTTTCCTAATGGTCTCAAAACTCAATGTTTCCTTTTGAAAAGTGCCCAAATGCTTAGCATCTTTATTATAGGGGGAAGGTTTGAGCTCTTGACCGTGAGGACGTGTTGCCTCCATTGCATAGTCGGGCCAGACTGTACCGCTAGCATTTTTATTGTTTTCTTTGCATTGCTTTTCAACTTCAAACTTGTATTTCTATCGATCGGTAACATCGAACTAGTCTTGAGCAACGTCCTTCCGAACGTTCCTCCCCATTGTAATCTATTGAATGTGAATGGAAGCTTTTACTAACTATTGTGCATTGTTATATTGTTTATAGATTGATATTGTGCATTCTCAAGTTAATATTTGTGCCCGTCAAAGTAACTACTCATAGACTTACTAGTGAATTGGATAGCTAGTGCCGCACGGATTACTAGTCCGTGACAGTCGCCCCTTAGATTGGTGGGGTGGGACAGAAAGGGAGTGGTGCGTGAGAAAAATTAGATTGGTGGTGCGAGGAAGAAACTTGTGGTGTTAAATATTGCAAATGAAAACCTGGTTCACAGAAAATTTGGGGTTTTGCCGCCAAACTCACCCTCTAAACCCTCTCTTCTGCAACACTCTCACAGAGAGAGAGAACAAATTTCGCCCAAAATGTCTTCTTCAACTCCACACTTCACAATCGACGAAGACGACGACGACGTAAACCCTTGATTCAACTCACCGATTCCACTAACTCACGCTCTTCCCCAACTCATTGACTGACTTTCTCTTCGTCTTCGCAGGGAATCGACTGGGAGGCGGCAGTGAAGGAGATCGACATTGCATGCCAGAGAGCTTCATCAGCTTCAACTTCACGCGTGGAGGAACCACAACGATTAGTTGTCAATCCGCCACCACGGAAGAGACCCATTTGTGCGACGAAGCAATCAACCCTAGATTGGTTTGTTGAGAAGGGGAAAAGAAGATCGACAGTCGAGAATGGACCGACAGAAGATGAGGGTTTTGTTGGAGAGGAAGGAAGAGATGAGGATTCGGGGTGTTATAGTGAGATCGATCTCGAGGCGGCCAAGACATGGATCTATCCAGGTATAGTTTGGTGAAAAAATATGTTATTTTCTTCTTCCACTTACAGTTTCAACATTTTGATTTAGTAATAGTTCAAGAATTAACCAAAGGGTCACTAGTTCAATCTTGTTATACTTCTTTTATAAATGATGGATCAGAAAAGGTTCAATATTTGAGGGCAGACTGATCAAATGAATGGAAAATTTAGCTAGTATGTAGCTTGCAACAATGGGTTAATTTGAAGGGTTTGGGGGTAGGGTAATTTGGGAACTTTCTTGGACGTATGTTTCCATTATAAAAAGTGTAGACTTTGATAAACTGTAATCATATGTTTGTATGAAGAGGATAAGAAAGGATACGAATGGAGCAAAAGAAATAAATGGGAATTACAAGAACATTTTTAGGTTGTGCTGGAAGCTGTTAAATAGCTCAGTTAGTACATAGCTCACACAGGTTGAAAGAAGATTATGGATAAGAGAAATTTGAAAATTTGAGTGCACTTTGGGTTTTTGTTCACACAGTATCAAACACTACAAGTCATTTTCTGCTTCAATGTTAATAAACTAGTTTCTCTCATAAACAGTAGTCTAACAATATTAAACTATCAAAGCACATGAAACAACGTCTGTTCAGCCAGACACCAGTGAAGACAACAACCTCAGAACTGGTCCTATAGAGGATAAAGCTTGCATGACATTGCCACCTGTTTTGCAATTTAGCAATGGCCATATGAATCAGTCACCAGCGCTTAGACTCGAGAAAAATAGATTGAAATGTTGACGAAAAAGACTAATGTGATAACAAATAGTTTACTAATTATCACATCTGAATCACTCGCTAGGAAGTTAATTACCACCTGCTTTGTAACACTTACCAGAAATTTGTTTCTAGGGTTGTGACGAAGTGAAAAACCCTTCTGCAATGTAGAGGTTGGGAAAACTTGAAGACTTGATGCATAAGCAATAATATGGATAGGCAATAATGAGAATCATCATACGAATCAACTGCAAAGGAATTAAATGAAATATGATAGAAGGACATCGTCTTTTAGTAATTCTACAGTCCAAGGAACAGAATCCTGGTTTGTTAAAAAAGTCTAAAATACAGCCACTCTCCTAAAGTCTACAATAAATTGCAAAGTCATCGCCTTGAAGTTATAGTTATTGATATTTTGACTCAAAGCTTCACTCATTGTTGCACCATGCGGTCCATGGAAATATCAACATGTCTCATTTGGTTTCTTCTCTGGAGTACAGTCAAGTCTTCCCATCTGGTTTCTTCTTTGGATCAAACTTTCATATTATTTCAAATCTGTAATCAAAGTTTTTGGTGAAGAATGTGAATCCTTTTTTTGACAGATAATATTCCACGACGTGCATACCAACGCTCTATTACCGAGACGGCACTGTTCACAAACACCATGGTTGCCTTGCCTACGGGACTTGGGAAGACTCTTATTGCTGCTGTTGTTATGTATAACTACTTTAGATGGTTTCCTAAAGGTATTGGTTTCCGATATCATACAATCTTGTTACTTCCCTTTCAATGTTGGGATCTTCATGATAATCGAGGTGCTGCTTTAATCTATGGTTATTCTCATTAAAAAATATATTCACTTGATCCCTCTCCCCCAAAGCCATAAGAGAAGTGTCTAGAACTTTTTTCCAGTGGTAATGTCTTGACGTAGCAGCGGCCAAGAAAACCAATTTAGTAAAAATTATGGATACATAAATTAGGTATCTTCATAAATTTTTTTGCCCGGTGTCAATATTTTGATACTTTCTAACCCTGATTCGGTCAAATTTTATTGTTTACTTTATTGATTAGTTTTGTGTTAAATCTGGATGTTAACTCCTACAGCTATATTAAATTAGGGATACACATCTTAGATATTTTAATTTTCATGTTTTTTTTACCCGGTTTCAATATTTTGATACTTTCTAATCCTGATTTGGTCAAAGTTTCTTATTTACTTTATTGGTTAGTTTTGTTTTTAAATCTGTATGTTAACTCCTACAGCTATCTGTATGTTGACTCCTGCAGCTATATTTTGCATTTTCATGACAGGGAAAATAGTTTTTACTGCTCCGTCACGACCACTCGTAATGCAACAAATTGAAGCATGTCATAATATAATGGGCATACCTCAGGTAGTGCACTGTTTTTGTTTCGGACGAATGCAGATCTCAAATACATTTTTATTAATTGTTATTTTGCACTATCTGATACACAGTTTGAAAGAATTGGGACTAAACTGATTGCAGGAATGGACAATTGATATGACAGGTCAACTAAGTCCTTCAAAAAGAGCAATCTTTTGGAAAGATAAACGAGTTTTCTTTGTTACACCTCAAGTGCTTGAGAAAGATATTCAATCAGGTGAATCCAAACTCCAGCAATATGGTTTTTCCAGATACGTACTTTCTCGTTTATGTTCAACTCTGTTGTGTTATTTCTTGTTTGTATATGAACCCAAACTTGTTACCTGTATTTTTTTAGAGATCGTCAGTGTTGCACAACTAGAAGCACATTTAAGCACAAGATCATGACAGAGAATTGATCATGAACAAAAAGAAAGACGCTCAAACACACAATATCACAGCCAGATAAAAGCACATAAATTTATGCGGAAAAACCTTGAGAACCAGGGGCACAACCATGTCCACACAAAACAATCTATCCACTATGGGATTAAATCAGTATACAAATCAAGAAAGCTTAATGTACCCCTAAACAACAGTACAATAATACAATGACAATCTTCTTATCAGAAATCTCCCCAAAAAATACAAACTCTCGAAGAAACTTCAAAGAGAAACTCATGAGATAACCATTGAACATTGTTGTTTGCCTCTCAATCAACATAACCCTCTTTCAGCAGTTTCAGATGCGAGCGAAGTGAAGCACTTCACCCTTGCATGACCCGTGATGCGAGTGCCTAAGTGCATCTCAAGTCCGAGACACCCTATCTTTTTTTGCCAGTTTACAGTACACTAAATTGTATACAATAAAGTTAATTATCTTAATATATAATTTCTAAGTAGTCTTACACCTCAAGGTAAAATATCTAAGGTGATCAGCATTAAAAAGTTAACAATTCAAGCATACATAAACAATTGATAAATGCAATTCGTAAATCAACAATTGGTTGAAGGGTGGGGTGGTGTGGGGGGTGAGAGGACAAAGTGATGCTTATGAGAGTTTGAATACTGAATTTGGAAGGAAGGCACTGGGACTGTTGGAGTACGGAGGAGATTTGGTGGTTCTTACTCAAACATGTAGACATAGAAGAAGAGAACAAGAAACAGGAGTAACGAAGTAAGAAAGCAAACAATGATCAAAACTAACGAGCAGAGTAGGGGAAGAAGAGATGAAGAAGAGAACAATAATAAGCATACAAGATGTATGGCTGGAAGTTGATGGAAGCTCAGTCCTTTCCCTTCCAGTTCACATTTTTAATATGTTACTTGGTCTAAAAAGAAATTCAGTGAATAATATGAGGTGTGAGAAGTTTTTGACATGGATAGTAATTATCTAGTATAGTATGATTGAGGTATGCAAATGTAACATTATATACGGGGTTGGAATTTGGCATCAAGTAGTTTTCTGACAACTTTGCATAGAACTTGAGCTTTTGGGTTCCTAATGAATGAGTTAATGGTCATTTGGATATTTTAAAGTCCGACAGATATGCTTTGAAAAATATTGGTCAAGACCGATGAAGATCGTCTTGACGGCTAAGAATCACAAGCATATGAATCACTCAGCAATCATGCAAAAGTGCGCTGATATTTTGTGGCGTATTAAAAAAAGCCCTTAACTCGTTCTTTAGGATCCCCAAAACTTTAGGTGTGACTGAAGTTTGTAAAAAAAAAAAAGAAGCTAGTTGTGGGATCTCGACCCCCTTAACTTGTGGTTGTCATTCAGTTATCTTCAAAGATCCAATAATATCATATGTTGTATGGGTAAAGCCTATGGAAATGGTAAACCAAAATGCGTGATAGACGTGGTACAGAGAGAGATTATGCATGTGGGTAAGACTTCAGAGAGAAAAGTGCACATTTTCACCCATTCAATTGTCATAAATTTTATATTGATTTTCTTAATGATGGGTTGTAATTTTGTTAAGAGAACGCAAAAGTATCGATTATATAATGGAGAATAGAAAATTTGATGCCTGCAGCCTATGGCAGAGTTAACGATTTTAAATATTACATAGAAGGCTTCCAATTTATAAGTCATTCAAGGAAACCCTGAAACCCATTGCCACGTATAATTCCACACTTCCAAGACTAATCCGCTATTGATGTACCAATTTATAGAGGATCCTACTGTTTCTTTGTATCAATAGGCTCCATCAAGTGGCGTACAGAATATAATACCAAAACACTTAGTTGAGATTGTTGGGATGAGATCTATATGAGACTAAATGTAGGTGTTGAAAGCATGTCTGGTGCATGGCGTGCTATGTTGCTAGAGTTCACCAAAATGTGTAGATGTTGTGAAGGCAGGGAGTGCTGGAGCATGAGACCGACATCTGGAGGCATAATAATACGAGCAAAGTGGATGCCGGATGAGATGCGGCATTGTTGGGAAGTGCTACTTGCACGTGAAAAACGCTGGTGTATATATAATTATAGGTCAATTTCTACTTATAACCTTATGGTGACAACATTAGATGAGATCACGATGATTTACAGGGCTCATAATGGATTTATGGACTGATTTTCGGTGCGTATGATTTCTTCAAGTTTTCGCCAGATAATTCCAACAATAAATTTGAAAATTCCAATATTTTTGAAGTATTTTTTATTATGATCAACAATTCTTGGCTTATGGATTGATTTTTGGTGTGTATGATTTCTTCGATTTTTCGCCATATAATTCCAACAATAAATTTTAAAATTCCAATATTTTTGAAGTATTTTTATTATGATCAACAATTCTTGGCTATCCTCTTTTCTCGGGGACTTCTAAAAGATTTCTTATGGTGCATTAGAGGACTTCATACTACTATTGATAATCCCAATGATAAAATGAAGAATTATTACATCATATGTGAAGTTTAGAATGTTAGAGGATGAAAAGGTAAATCTATTGCAAAATGCAATAATCAATGAAGATTGTTATAAACCCTTCATGCATGATAGAAATAATTAGCCTTCCAAGATTGAGGAGATGTAAAACTCTTTCTTGACCATCGCAGACAGTGAAATTAACACCATGTTATTACTGATGACAACTCCCCTGATCTAGGCTTAATAGTTGCCAAGCATTTGCATGTGGGTTCTCTGTATTGCACACACTTATTTTGCTTCTTACCTCCATTTCTTTTGATGGTTTTGATTTTTGTATGATTGTAGTACATTGCTTCCCATCTCCTGCTCACTCAGTTTTCACATATTTATGCTTTGTAATTGGATTTTATTCACACCATGCTTTGCTTTAGGTACATGTCTGGTGAAGCACCTAGTGTGTCTGGTGATCGATGAGGCCCATCGAGCGACGGGTAATTATTCTTATTGTGTGGCAGTTCGTGAGGTATAAACTCTAATGCATCCATTTTCTAATTGTCTCTAACTATTCATGGACATATCACTGCCAAGTATTTGATTATTCTCCACATTGGTAGTTGATGGCTGTACCGGTACAGTTCAGGATTTTAGCTTTAACAGCAACACCAGGATGTAAGTTACTGTTATTTATGTTGCAAAGTTAAGTGGCGTGGTGATACCTGTGATGCTTATGTGGAATGTTTAATGTGACCACACAGCAAAGCAGCTGGCCATCCAAAATGTAATTAATAATTTGCATATTTCAAAGCTTGAATACCGTGATGAAAGTGACCATGAAGTTAGTCCGTATGTGAATGACAGAAAGCTAGAGCTAATAACGGTATACACTCCCAACTATCTTCTCTAGAGTTCAGCTTACATCATATATAGATATCCTTTTGTTGCTTATACTAAAATCTTGCTGGCTATGATCCCAGGTTGCAATGGGTAATGATGCTACGGAAATAAATAAAATGATCTTTGAAGCCATACTTCCATTTGTTACAAGGCTAAGTGCATTAAGGGTGCTCCCGAGTAGGGATTACCAATCGGTATAGTTCATCTATTTTCATTTACTTAAAAATATAATCTTGTTTATTCTTTAATCCTTAATTCCTTATATCATTTGTTTAATATGTAAAAGTATCCTTGTTCTATTTGATATGGCTTCAATTTCAGTTAAATGTAAATTTGTGAAAGGATACTGCAATCTCTTTCTATTATTCTCTATGTAAAGCATCCTTATTTAAAGAACACTTCAACTTTGTTCATTGATACACAACTAATACCCAGGTTACACGATTGTTAGAGTAACGATTTCCTCAATTTCACTTCTCTTTATAAGTTCCCAAGGTGATTTTCTTTCATGATCCCAGCATATATTAGTATGAATGAGAAAACCTTTGAGAGCTTGGTCTAACATTAGTCCCAACTTCACAGTACATCTAGAGTTGATCTTTGCATAAGCCAGCTGAATTTGAAGAGATGATAATAATACTTTCCTAGCCAAGCTCTATGCATGATCCCTTCTTTAAGATCTTGCTACATCCCTTACAACTAATGGGCATAATTGATGGGGACAAAATTGGCAATCAAAGCTCCCTTGCTATCTCAAGTCATGATTGGACATAAATTGTTGTTGACGCTGTTAGAAAAACTTTGCCCAACCAGATCAAGGAAAACCCGCGACATATGGTAGCAAAGCTTGCCTATTCAGTGTTGTCATGTGCTGATATACAAAAATTCTCAAATGTTGCACATTTCCCGATCATATGTGGTCAGATTGTTTAAATTTGGCATATAAAAAAAAAGTTTATTCACTTAAATACTTAATTGTCTTTGGAATTTAGTCAAGTATGTGGAGATAATGACATCATTAAATTCTTCCATATCTTGGATTTTTCATTCATTTTATGATTGGTAACATAAAGAAAACTCTCAACGTTTTTGTCAGCATTCTCAAGTTAGAATTTCATAATTTTGCTATCTCTTGGATAACATGGTTATAGTTTTTCATTCCAACTTCTTTTTGTTATTGACAGTTGAGCCCATGCGATTTACTCAACTCCAGGGACAGATTTCGTCAAGCACCTCCACAAGATCTTCCTCAGATTAAATATGGAGAAGTTGAAGGATATTTTGGAGTTCTTATAACATTATACCATATTCGCAAGCTACTTTCTAGCCATGGAATCAGACCAGCATATGAGATGCTTGAAGAAAAGTTGCAGCAGGGGTAAGTTCTTGTTTTCCTGCTCGAGGGATTACTTAATCCTGGAATATTCTTATTTTATACTGCAACTGGTCTAGTATATTGGATTCAACAAGTGTTAGGTGTTTTTTGTTGTCTAAAAAACAGAAAGTAGATATCTAGGTTGTTGTACCTGTTCAGTAATTCTAGAAATTTAGAAAGTTAAAAAGAAGAAAAAATAAGTTATAAAAAGGAATATAAATGATAATACAGTTCTATCTGTAAGTTAAATTTTTTAGGATGGGTTCTTATTTCCATTATTGGTACAGCTTACCTGTAATGCATATAGGATGGAGTTCCCGCACCAATTTCAAAATTTTGAGCTTACCAGCGGGCATTACAAGTTTAACACTCCTCAGACTTCTTTTATCCTACCCTTAATTTGTAGCAGCCAATCGCGTTACATAGATACTGGTATGCTGTACGTGTTTCGGACACGGACATGTGTGGGTTGAGGGACACGACGAATCTAGAAAGGGAAGATTAGGGACATGGGGTTGTGTTCACTAACGATGTATTTATAACATATACTTAATGTACAACTTATGATATAAGGAATCAATTCTCACAATTTCTTGCATTTCACTAAGAAATTGCAAACCATAACTAATAACAATAAAGTACTAGGTTATAAACTTTGATTTTTATTGTCTACATAGGCTATTCTTCTTCATTCTCAAAGTACAAAGTGTCACACGAGAATCTGTGTTGTCTCAGACACGTATCCATGTCCGACACGGTTATGCCACTCTTATTGAAGTGTCCACGCAACCCAGCCAACCAAGTTTTATGCATTGTATCATAAGAAGGTTCTAGTCTTTGAGATACGTTCTTCAGTAGGTGGCTAGTAATAGATATGTAAGGTCTTTATATTAGACTTTTTTTTGTTACAGATCTTTTGCGAGACTTATGAGTAGGAATGAAGTCATATGGAAAGCGAAACTCCTGATGCAGCAAAGCTTATCTCATGGTGCACCAAGTCCCAAGTTGTCAAAAATGATGGAAATATTGATTGATCATTTCAGTATGTGACATATTGCCCTTTCCCTTCTTTTGCATTATTTTCTTTTAAAAGCATGGCATAGTCACTGGGATAATTTATTTGTTTATTTTATTTTATTTCATTTTCCATTTTATATTTGTAGTGGTGCATAGTGAAACTGAATCAAATTTTTTTTTTTTATCATCACTTCTTCACCTTTTCATCATCAACTACATCAATAGCACGTTTATTTCATGTAGAAAATTGAGTTATGTCGCTCATATGCTTTACTGCAAAAAACTCATTGTACCTTGTATTAGGTAGACATACAGATTACATATTATGATACTATACTTACAGTGTCACTTTAAAGAACCAAAGTTGTTAGATTTGTGAAATATATCAAGGTAAGAAACAAAGCATGACATTATATTGACGTTATTTTGGAACATTGGGTTATTTCACAATTTTTCATAACAGTTATATTGTTTGAATTGTTTTGGGATGCTTGTGCAGTTGTGCCCGATGTCTGAGTCCCTGAGAACATTAAAAATATTGGCATAGATAAATTCGACTGTTTGATAGGTGCATTCACACCAGGTTTGGGTACACAATTTATTGGGTTAAATGTTTTCAAGCTAGGAATTATTTCTATATAGAAATTAATTAACAACTATAGAAATTCTGAACTTGAAGTTTTATTGTTATTCACGTCATTTTATTTTTCCAAATTTATCAATTTTTTTAATCGATAAATGAAGTATAAGTGAGAAAGGGAAAGGGAGAGATGCACTGGAACCTGAGAGCTAAGATAGCCTAGCAACAAGGGAAAACCACAAACAAGAAAAAGAGAGAAAACCATAATCAATAACTTTTTATTCAAAATTATTTTTTGAATATAAATTAATTAACAACCACTTTACTTGTTTGTTTTATGGTTATTGAACTCATTTTCAATTTTACCTCTTGTTTGTGTCTTCCTTTTTAATTGATAACAGAACTATATTAGGAAGTGAGAAAGGGAAGGGTGAGATACTCCACAGACTTAGATAGCTTAGCAACAAGGGAAGCCACAAAACAAGAAAAAGAGAACGATTACATATTTCTTCAACTAACACATAGTCCTAAAAATGCACCCCCTCTAAACCCCACAAAGACCCTACACCAACAATAGAGGAAGCTCTTGATGTCCAAATCCAAAATCACCCTATCGATCTCTTCGATTTTTACTTAATTAGTAACAATCAAGGATGCATGGACTCTTCGTAGAACTTGCAGTACTTGTGTCTGACACGTATCCGACACTGACATTCACTCGACGCGCTTTTGACACATGTCGGACACTTGGTCACATGTCAGCAGGATCATGACACAGTCAAGACTCGACAACCAACTTTATTTTTTTACTTTTAGGTGGACTGAATAACCCCATAATTTGAAGGTTGTTAGTCCATCTGAAGTGAGAAACTTTCAATTACGATTTAAGAGTCAAGATAGAAAGGCCGATGAAAAGCCACTGAAACCTATGTAGTAAATGCGGATAACGGACCCTTCACGATCCAGGACCCGATTTAAGATTAAATGGGTTAATCGGTCTATTTTTTCAAAGTATACGTTTTTATACCCTTGCTAATGTAAATTATAATAAATAACATATCTTGACAACAAAGATTAGTAAGACAAGTATTATAAAGCAACAAAAGTCATATTATAGAGTAAATTATGTGATCACGTCCAAAACATCACATATTATAGAGCAACAACCACCACCACCCAACATGACGATAACCACCACCCAACAGGATGACAACCACCACCCAACAGAAAAATATTGATTTATCACCAATTGATCGGTGACCGCTAAACCCAACCACTAAATACCTAGTTCAGATTGGTTTACCTCGATTTACACTAAATCACCGCATAAATAACTCAGACTGAAGCATAGAGGTAGTTTATACTTCTTCTTAATCTTTATTTATTCTTCTCTCATTGGCTTATTCTCTTCTCTACTTCTTACTTTACTTTGCTTGTTCCTATTTTTTTCCTACTTGCAATAGTGAGATGAACGCATTGATTGTTTTTCATTTTCATTCTTCTTATTTTTTATATTTAAACTCTTTCTTTATTGAACTATTGTTTATCTTCATATTATTTGATTGAAAACAAGTATGTCGTGTCACTGAGTCCTATTTTTGGAAAATTGTCGAGTCGGCGTGTCTGACATGACGTGCGTGTCCGTGCATCCTTGGTAACAATTAAAAATTAGTGATAAAAAAAGGGACAACATGTTTTATCTTGCCAAATGCATGGCGGTGTTGTGCTGAAGTACAGGTCACATTTTGCTGCGTATCTCGACGATCTTTGTCGATCGAGTCAAGCTGAAACTTTGAAACAATATTGATGAAATTATTGCGCAGTTCCCTCAAAAGTTTTGTTCAAAGGGAGCAATGAAGGGTACAGTTCATGTGCAACCAGATCAAGCTTTGACGCGTATCTTGAGGGCCACTTGTCGAATCGAGCTAAAAATTTAAGACGTTATTCCTGATTTTAATCCGTATATTTCTCAAAATTTCAACTCAAATGGATTAGCAAAATTCATAGTTCATGTGCAACATTGCCCATGAAGTGCACAAAAACCAAATTAAGTCCTATTTGATATGAGAAAGAGAAAACTAGTAGAGATTCTTGCTAGTCTGGATTTATATGAAGAAAGCAGAGATCTGGGCTGGGCTGCTAGAGAGTGCAAAAATTGGAGCTGACCAAACTCCTAAAGAGAAATTTTATTAGTTGGAAAAGGAAGGCATTTAGTGGAGCAGGAGGGGACTTTTGTTCCAAACTCTTTCATGTCTTTGCTAATCATAAAGCAATTATCAATAGAATTGATGTCCTTAGTATGAGTGGTCTCATTGAGCAGCAGGAAACAACTATAGCTAATCACATTGTTGTCACTTTAAGGAAATGTTTAAAGGAAGGGAAACTTGGAGACCTAAGTTGGGGGGGGGGGGGGGGGGAGGGGCGTTGGCTTTCAACACTTTGGATTTGGTTCTCTCCAATGCCCTGGATACTCCCATCTCAGAAACCGAGGTCTTAAGCCATGCAAGAGCTCCGATCTGCTTTGATGTGGCTGCTGGTATCGATGGTTCAGTGGAATTTTTTTTCTTAAGTGTTGGTCCACCATCAAAGGGAGTTCATGGCAGTTATAGAAGAATCCAATTCCAATTCCTTCCTTGATTGGAGATTAACTTAGTTTCATGCCCAAGGTTGAAGGTGCAATATCCATTGGTAATTTTAGGCCCATTAGCCTAATATCTTCTATCCCCAAAATTATTTCTAAAGTCCTGGCTCTCAGACTAAAACCTCACATGTCAAACCTTGGTATCTCCTTTTCAAACTGCTGCAGTGGAAGGTAGACAAATAGTAGATGGTGCCCTTATTGCCGATGAGTTGATAGACCTTTGACTTTAAATAAACATCCCTGGTGTCATTTGTAAACTTAATTTTGCTAAAGCTTTTGATACAATCAGGTGGGCTTTCATTGACTTTATCTTCCCAAGGATGGGGTTCAGCCCTAAATGGAGAAGTTGGGACTCCACTCTAACTTCTACTGTCTCCTCTGCTACTGGATTTTTTTCAAAGCATCTAGAGGGATTAGACAAGGTGACCTCTTTCCCCCTCATTTTCTCTTTGGTTGGTGAAGCTCTCACTCAGATGTTACTTAGAGCTCAACAATTACAGCTCATTGCTGGCTTGAGGACACTACTCTCCCTGTTCTTCAATATGCAGATGATACTCGTCTCTCCTTGACCCTTGTCCTGTACAATTCAAGGTTGTGTAGTCTTTGTTGCTCTGGTTTGTGTTACACGCGGAAGCGTGATAAATGCCGAAATGCGAAGTTAGCAAACAAACACAATAAAACCGAAGACAACAACTTTACATAGTTCGGCAAACTCGCCTACGTCCACGATAAATAACAATTCTTATTGCTTCAGTTTCAGATTACAGACAAATTACAAACACCCTGTACAAATTGGTTTCCCGAAAGAAACTCAAATACAAAACCCCAACAAATAAGCAAATGGAAATCCAATCCGAACTAATCCGATTTCGGATTTTCCGAAACAAATTCCGGATTCAAACGAGATATCTCTCACAAACTCAAGGGTGATGAACAAAGAACTGATGGGCTTACTAACTAAGACCCCTCAAAGGGGGCCTTATATAAGTACCCCTTGAGGAGGTGCTAGAGAGGCGGCAAAAGGAATTCAATGGCTCATTTTGAGCTGTCCAGTAGCTGGCAAACCTTCTCTTTGCTTTGCTTCTTCACTAAGTATCAACAACAATTCACAACTAAGGTGAGGCGGTGGTGGAACCACCTCCTCACCTATTTTTCAACAGTTTGAAGTGGTCTCTGGCCTCTCTATTAATTTCTTTAAGTTAATAATGTACCCTGTGGGTGTAGTTGGGATTTTGGAGACCTGTGTTGATAATCTCCACTGCAAAGAAGTTAGATTCCCTTGTCAATACTTGGGGTTCCCCTTTGGAGCTAAGCATAAAAGTAGGCAGGTTTGCGAATTATTGACAGAAATCAGAGCAGATTAGCTGTTTGGAAGGACTAGGCGGGATTGACTCTCATAAGGAGTGCCATTACTAGCATCCCACTCCACATGATGTCAGCCATCACTATGCCTTCCATAGTTGCTAATGACATAAAAAGGATCTGTAGGACTTCTTATGGGGTACTAATGGCTCTTTTAAGTAAGCGTCTGGTGAAGTGGGCAGATATTTGTAAACCTAAGACTTTTGAGGGCTAGATCAGAATGCTTAAGCATTTCAACTGCGTTTCAACCAGGCTTTGCTTTCCAAACGGCTTTGAAGATTTGGGGTACCTTGTGGAGAACTCTCATCCAAGAGGAATATGGTACTCATCCACATTGAGTTACACAATTTGAAATCAGGTGGCATATTCTGTTGTTAAAACCAAATTTACGAAGGACCGCCAATAGATATCCCCATTCAATTCTGTCATACGCCTTTTCCATATCCAACTTGAAAATTACATTATTGCCAATCACTTTTTTGCCAATCTCCCTCATTAATTCTTGTGCCAAGCCAATGTTCTTTGAGATAAGTCTCCCTTGTACATAAGCCCCCTGCTCTAAAGAAATAATATTGGGAGTATTTTCCCCAACATCAAACAAAGGATCTTACTAAAATTTTTATAAACCACGTTGCACAGACTGATTGGTCTAAAATCAGAATAAGATACGGGCTCTTCAATTTTAGGAATGAGAGCTAAAAAATTAGAAGAGAAGCTACCTGGCATTGCTTGGCAATCAAAAAATTCCGTCGCGGATTTCCAAATATCCATACCAATAATGTCCCAGCATTTATGAAAGAAACCAGTTGTAAAGCCGTCCGGGCCCGGTGCACTATCATGAGGAATGCTATAAGCTGCTTGTCGGATTTCCTCTAAAGTCGGAGACTTCATGATAGATTCACAGTCCGCTTCCCTTATCAAAAGCGTAATGCATTCCATGAGTTCTGGATCCTCGTGATATCCTCCTGCTGATAGCAAAGCTTCAAAAAAATTATTCGCTTCTAAAATAATATCTCTCGGATCCGTGATTAAATCCCCTGCCCTGTTATGGATTTTTGATATCCTTCGCCTTTTTTGCTTGGATTTGACGGAAGCAAAGAAAAATTTCGTGCATGCATCTCCTTCTTTGAACTCCTTTTCTCCTGATTGTTGTTGCCAATAAATTTCTTCTCTTACCAGAGCCAGTTTGAGTTCAGCCTGACATCTATTCAGATTAACCATATCATTTGTATCCCAACCTTGCATAAGACTGAATTCTAATCTGGCAATTTCATCCTCCAAACCTCGAATAGTGCTGAAAATGTTGCCAAAAGTTTCTTTATTCCATATTTTCAGAACTCCTCTGAGACGCTTAAGTTTCATGGCCACGATAAACATATTCCCAGAACCACCTACCGGAGAGTTCCAGTTTCTATCCACAAAACTCAAAAATCTTCATGCGTTAACCACATATTTTGGAATCTGAAAGGGAACATACCTGCCCTCTGTGTCAGAGGCAAAGACAGAAGCAGTGGGGCGTTATCCGAGCACACTCGAAGGAGATGATCAATTTGAGAATGCTGCATAAGAATAGACCAGTCTGCATTGCCCAAAAAACGATCCAGTCGAGCCCAGGTTCTGTCATCTCCTCTTTGGTTGTTACACCAAGTAAATTTTGGTCCTTCAAACCCACAATCGGAAAGTCCGCAGTTCGAGATACATCTAGAAAAGTCTGATGAAGCCAGCTGATTGTAAGGACGACCACCTAATTTTTCACTGCCGTCAACAATGGCATTAAAGTCGCCGCCAATGATCCATGCTTCATCCATACCCATTGCAATGTGCTCCATGACCTCCCATAAATGTTCGTCTCTCCTGAACTGAACATTTGGCATATACAAAGGAGGTGAAGAAAGCAATATTGGAAAAAAGGATAGTAATCTTACAGTGAATCAATTGATCGGTGCGGAATAATATGTCCACTTGTAAGTGATTATCCCAGAAAAGCCATATTTTGCCGCCAATGTCCTCATTCGTTGCAAAGCAAGGCAAACTCACTTTGCCTGCAATCTCCATGTGTCTTGACGCTTGGATCATCGGCTCCGCAATGGCAAGCATCCTAACATTATTATCTTTAACCAGCTTTTTTAATCTGCTACGGGTCGCCCGGTTGCCAACTCCCCGTGCATTCCAGAACATTATATTATCTATCATTAGGGACACCTGGATTAGTCATATTGCGTGTCACTCGCCGGCTCCCACCCGCGGGTCCATTCTTGGAGCTCTTCTTTTTACCTTTCGTCCTCGCTTCATCAGATTGATGACCGGCCTCTACCCTGGTATTAGAAGACGTATTTGCATATGGTTCATCATCCGACAAAGCATGATTCCTGAACTCGGTGCATCCTACCTGCAGCTGCAATTGCTGTGCATTAACTGTTTCTTCCGGATCTTGAACGTTGTCTGCATGCATTTTCAATGGAAGAAACGTTCCATCTCCCTGCGGCTTTTGCAAAGATTGTGTGCTCTGTTTCAGCATTGAACTCTGCCCCTGCTGTCCTAAATCAGCCAATGCATTAGTCCCCGAATCCAGCAAACCAAGGTTGTTCATCATTGAAGCAGAATGCGCCAATCTATCCCCTGTTCGTTGCGTCACATTCTCCATGTTTATATCCCCTGTTTCATGACTCGCTGCAAGCACTCTGTCCGCTGTTCTGGGCAGCACAGCAGCACTGTTTGTACCCCCTGTATTTGGCGAAAAAACTGCCTGCGTGGACAGGCGATCTGTGAACGTACCTGTGCGGACAGCTGCCTATGAGGTCAGCTGATCCTCTGTTTCAGCAATTTTGGACTGACCTTGGTCATTCTCGGAGCTACTGTCAGCCACAAAAGGGACCATCCATAGCGGTGCCTCTTTAGTAAAACCGTCTTCCGACTTTGCTTCCTCACATTGTTCTGTCGGCCTTGCCATTTTGATTTCCGAGGATGTGTAACCAGCCCCCATTAAAATGGCTTGTGTATTTTCAGTTTCAGCTTTATTCCCCCTTGTGTGTTGATCCGCCTTCTTATTTGCTTCTTGTGGCTTAGTGTCTGCTTCATTATCCTCTTCAAATCCTTCCGAGTGTTCTTCCGCAAGGGCCCCGAATTTGTTTAGGGATATCACATTGTCAGAGGCCTCTCCCCTTGACTTCACCGTTGTGTCTTTGGCAGGTGCACTACTTATCTCAACTCCTTGCGAATTTTTTGCTCCACTAGTGCCAATGAGTCCATTATCTTTCATCACTTTTTTGACCACCGGGACATACATTTGTTTCGGCTCTTGAGACTCGTGCATCCCTTCAACCATAGTTTGTTTTTGCTTGGACTTATCACGAAGTGGCAACTCTTTATCGGGAGCTCCCATGGGATTTGGTTTCGCATTCTTCCTTCCAATCAATTTTCGACAATAATCTTTCTCATGGCCAATTAAAGAGCAATGATCAACAATTTTTGAAAATTGTCGAGTCGGCGTGTCTGACATGACGTGCGTGTCCGTGCATCCTTGGTAACAATTAAAAATTAGTGATAAAAAAAGGGACAACATGTTTTATCTTGCCAAATGCATGGCGGTGTTGTGCTCAAGTACAGGTCACATTTTGCTGCGTATCTCGACGATCTTTGTCGAGTCAAGCTGAAACTTTGAAACAATATTGATGAAATTATTGCGCAGTTCCCTCAAAAGTTTTGTTCAAAGGGAGCAATGAAGGGTACAGTTCATGTGCAACCAGATCAAGCTTTGACGCGTATCTTGAGGGCCACTTGTCGAATCGAGCTAAAAATTTAAGACGTTATTCCTGATTTTAATCCGTATATTTCTCAAAATTTCAACTCAAATGGATTAGCAAAATTCATAGTTCATGTGCAACATTGCCCATGAAGTGCACAAAAACCAAATTAAGTCCTATTTGATATGAGAAAGAGAAAACTAGTAGAGATTCTTGCTAGTCTGGATTTATATGAAGAAAGCAGAGATCTGGGCTGGGCTGCTAGAGAGTGCAAAAATTGGAGCTGACCAAACTCCTAAAGAGAGATTTTATTAGTTGGAAAAGGAAGGCATTTAGTGGAGCAGGAGGGGACTTTTGTTCCAAACTCTTTCATGTCTTTGCTAATCATAAAGCAATTATCAATAGAATTGATGTCCTTAGTATGAGTGGTCTCATTGAGCAGCAGGAAACAACTATAGCTAATCACATTGTTGCTCACTTTAAGAAGGGAAACTTGGAGACCTAAGTTTTGGGGGGGGGGGGGGGGGGGGGCGGCGCGTTGGCTTTCAACACTTTGGATTTGGTTCTCTCCAATGCCCTGGATACTCCCATCTCAGAAACTGAGGAATGCCCTGGATACTCCCATCTCAGAAACTGAGGTCTTAAGCCATGCAAGAGCTCCGATCTGCTTTGATGTGGCTGCTGGTATTGATGGTTCAGTGGAATTTTTTTCTTAAGTGTTGGTCCACCATCAAAGGGGAGTTCATGGCAGTTATACAAGAATCCAATTCCAATTCCTTCCTTGATTTGAGATTAACTTAGTTTCATGCCCAAGGTTGAAGGTGCAATATCCATTGGTGATTTTAGGCCCATTAGCCTAATATCTTCTATCCCAAAATTATTTCTAAAGTCCTGGCTCTCAGACTAAAACCTCACATGTCAAACCTTGGTATCTCCTTTTCAAACTGCTGCAGTGGAAGGTAGACAAATAGTAGATGGTGCCCTTATTGCCGATGAGTTGATAGACCTTTGACTTAAACAAACATCCCTGGTGTCATTTGTAAACTTAATTTTGCTAAAGCTTTTGATACAATCAGGTGGGCTTTCATTGACTTTATCTTCCCAAGAATGGGGTTCAGCCCTAAATGGAGAAGTTGGGACTCCACTCTAACGTCTACTGTCTCCTCTGCTACAGGATTTTTTTCAAAGCATCTAGAGGGATTAGACAAGGTGACCTCTTTCCCCCTCATTTTCTCTTTGGTTGGTGAAGCTCTCACTCAGATGTTACTTAGAGCTCAACAATTACAGCTCATTGCTGGCTTGAGGACACTACTCTCCCTGTTCTTCAATATGCAGATGATACTCGTCTCTCCTTGACCCTTGTCCTGTACAATTCAAGGTTGTGTAGTCTTTGTTGCTCTGGGTTTGTGTTACACGCGGAAGCGTGATAAATGCCGAAATGCGAAGTTACCAAACAAACACAATAAAACCGAAGACAACAACTTTACATGGTTCGGCAAACTCGCCTACGTCCACGATAAATAACAATTCTTATTGCTTCAGTTTCAGATTACAGACAAATTACAAACACCCTGTACAAATTGGTTTCCCGAAAGAAACTCAAATACAAAACCCCAACAAATAAGCAAATGGAAATCCAACCCGAACTAATCCGATTTCGGATTTTCCGAAACAAATTCCGGATTCAAACGAGATATCTCTCACAAACTCAAGGGTGATGAACAAAGAACTGATGGGCTTACTAACTAAGACCCTTCAAGGGGGCCTTATATAAGTACCCCTTGAGGAGGTGCTAGAGAGGCGGCAAAAGGAATTCAATGGCTCATTTTGAGCTGTCCAGTAGCTGGCAAACCTTCTCTTTGCTTTGCTTCTTCACTAAGTATCAACAACAATTCACAACTAAGGTGAGGCGGTGGTGGAACCACCTCCTCACCTATTTTTCAACAGTTTGAAGTGGTCTCTGGCCTCTCTATTAATTTCTTTAAGTTAATAATGTACCCTGTGGGTGTAGTTGGGATTTTGGAGACCTGTGTTGATAATCTCCACTGCAAAGAAGTTAGATTCCCTTGTCAATACTTGGGGTTCCCCTTTGGAGCTAAGCATAAAAGTAGGCAGGTTTGCGAATTATTGACAGAAATCAGAGCAGATTAGCTGTTTGGAAGGACTAGGCGGGATTGACTCTCATAAGGAGTGCCATTACTAGCATCCCACTCCACATGATGTCAGCCATCACTATGCCTTCCATAGTTGCTAATGACATAAAAAGGATCTGTAGGACTTCTTATGGGGTACTAATGGCTCTTTTAAGTAAGCGTCTGGTGAAGTGGGCAGATATTTGTAAACCTAAGACTTTTGAGGGCTAGATCAGAATGCTTAAGCATTTCAACTGCGTTTCAACCAGGCTTTGCTTTCCAAACGGCTTTGAAGATTTGGGGTACCTTGTGGAGAACTCTCATCCAAGAGGAATATGGTACTCATCCAAATGATTGGTTCACCAATCAAGTCACTAGCTCATATGGATGCAGTCAGTGAAAAGCTATCATGAACTTAAAGCCCATGTTTGAAAAGGAGATTACTTATGTTCCAGGAAAAGGAACAAGAGTCCGTTTTTCGGATGACTGGATAAGTCCTCAACCACTCAAAGTCAAATTCAAAGCCATATATGACATCTCCTTCAGAAAAGCTGGTAGCATTTAAAATTTTATTTAGGAATGGAAAACAATACCAGTTCCTGGGAGTTGGCTCTGAGAAGAGGAACTAGAGACTCTGAATTGCCCTCCCTTATCCAATTGGTTGACCTTCTAGACAACATCTCCCTCAATGATGATGATGCTGAGTGGCTTTGGGTTGACAAAACAGGGAAGTTCTCAATGCAAAGCAGTCACCACAAGCAGTTTTTACATTCCATCTAGCTCTCCAATCATGCTTGTTTCCCTTTCCTGTTTAGTAGCAATAGTTTTTCTTGCTAAAAGAAGTTCACCCAAGAGGAATTGTCTCATTTGGGCTCTTGCTCATGGTAAACTGTTGACTGGGGACAATCTAATCCAAATAGGCATGCCACTTGCAAACAGATCTAGTCTTTGAACCAAGAAAGCATTCAACATTTGTTATTTTCTTGCCATTTTTTCCTTTTAATTTGGAGCAACATTTGTATGATTCAGCAACAGTTCTTCCTGCTGGAGATTCTTTTCCTGGTTCGGTGGTGGGCCAATGGAGAAAGGATGGATGCTCCATCAAAGGGTCTGGCTTTGGACTAGACTGTTGCTGGCTATTATTTGGGTGATCTCAAAAGAAAAGGAACATCAGAATTCAGGATCTTCAGAGGGGAAAAAGGATCTTCTCACCATTTGCAGAGAGATTAAATCCCTGGTTTGGCATTGGGGACAGGTGTGGGGCTTATTGGAGGGTATCCATTTCCATACATATATTTTTGACTGGGAAAGCTTGGTTACCCTGTAAAGTCCCTTTTGTTATTTTTCCCTCTGCTGTACTGTGACTATCTTAGTCACCATTTTGTTTTAAATGAGTATTTTCCTGCTGTTTGATTGCTAAAAAAAGGAAGAAGAGAAAACTGGTTATAGTCCCTTGAAGTCCATATTCTAATAAAATAAAAATAAAAATTGTTGGTGCATGTTTGCTCTCCAGTTCATAGAACTACATGTTATTGAGCATGATTGCAAGCTTACTGGTGTCAACGTGTTGTTATGTAAGCATTTGGTTTATGCAGGAATGAGTTACTTCAAATGTAACTATTAAAGGCGTCAGGGTTTCATGTTTAACAATGTTGAGGAGGCTGATAGGGTCTATTGGATATTTTTTTTCAGTCATCCATTGTAACTATTGTGGGATGATCACTTGTACAAATGTTTTGGAGGTTCATCTTCAACTGCTTTCCATGTGTTTATCTCATAAAAATTAACGAGTTCATTGTCTCTGGAATATGTTTGCAGAAGCAAATGATCCGAAGAATTCTAGGGTTATTATCTTCTCTAACTTCAGGGGAAGTGTAAGGTAAGAACAATTAGTCTGATGGGCTATGATGCTTTGTTTTGGCCTATTACTTGCAATTTTTATTTTGCACTCAGACACATATCCCCACTTCTTTTGCTCTATGTTCATTCATTATGATTCACTATTTCTTTATCTTAGTACTTGAACTAAAAGGGATCAATAATGCGATGGTGATCAACATGTCATATTCAGGGATATAATGGATTCACTATCAAGTATTGGGGAGTCAGTTAAAGCTACTGAGTTCATTGGCCAAAGCTCGGGTATATTGTTTGTTTCCTCCCTAAACTTTTCATCTCACACAGATTTAAAGACAAAATATTTAATTTATTTTTATTTTTATTTTTATATTTTTTCTTTTCTTTTACATGTTTATTTCAGTTTAATTTGCTAATATAAAAGCCGCATCTGGAAGTGCATTTTGTTAGTTTTTCAAATATGGTTTTTTTTTTGTTGGTCTTTTCAAAGTGAGAATTCATCATATCTTTTGTTTGAAAAATATGGAGTAGGTGAATGTGTGCTAATGTAATGATAGAATGACTTAAATTGTTTGTGCTTTGGTTGCATGTGTGCCTCTGTTTCACAGTAGACATTATCACATGATAGTTTCCATAGGAAGGGAACTTTGACTCTTTCCCTATCCCTAATTTATCTCTTTCCTTTTTCTTTCTTAAGGTACAATGTTAATTGTCATGGGAATCTTTTCCTAAAGTGTTCTGTTGTATTATCATGTTAAGTTCCTTATGATTCAGTTGAGAGGGATACATTTCATATGTGATTGTGTTATCGTTATTTTTTCTGAATTTATGCTATGAAACTTTGACAGGAAAAACTTTGAAAGGCCAGTCACAGAAAGTACAACAAGCCGTTTTGCAGGTACTTATTTGCTAATGTAAACATTCTGCCAATGGAAGCTGTTCTTCCACTTTTATGCACTTCACAACCTTACTTCTTTGACCTTCCTCAGAAATTTCGAGCTGGCGGTTATAATGTCATTGTTGCAACATCCATTGGAGAAGAAGGCTTGGATATTATGGAAGTTGATCTTGTAATATGTTTTGATGCTAATATCTCACCTTTGAGAATGATACAACGCATGGGCAGGACAGGAAGGAAGAATGATGGACGAGTTGATATCCTTTCATGATCCACTTAATGCCTTTAAATTTTTTTTAAGCGTTGGAAGATAGTTTGCTTCTTTTGGATTTATTAATTATATGTTTGAGCGTAACAATCTTAAAATCGATTTTAATTTGATTAGTTTTAATGGTTTCCTTGACATGTAGTACTTGTATTAGCATGTGAAGGAACGGAATTAAAGGGGTACATGCGAAAGCAAGCAAGTAGCAAGTCCATAAGGAAGCACATGCATAATGGGGGGATGAGTAGCTTTAATTTCCATTCTAGTTCTAGGATGGTAACTACCATGAAACTAGATTATGTTTGGTTCTGACATAAATATTTATGTACTAAAATTAAGTTTTGTAATTGTAGATTCCACATATCTGCAAACCAGAAGTTAAGTATGTTGAGATGTCAATAGAACGGTTCATTCCTCGAAGCAAAGTCAAAGATGATTCAGTGCCGAGACCCACATTTAAAGAGAAACTATCTTATAAAGAGACTGAATTAATTGCTAAAGTCTTCCATTCTTCTGGAGAATATTCCTGGAAACCCTCTCTCATTTCTTTCCCCCACTTCCAGACATTTCCATCCAGGGTGTATAAGATTATGCATTCATTCAGAACCGGGATGCTGATTGATTCAATGCAACGTCTGCAAGGACTGTCATTTTCCAATGATGGAAAGTCTCTGCCAGTTGAGGTTAGTGCTCTGTTAGGACTACTGTCTTTTGTAATCGATTTTGTAGCTTGGTAGAGAATTTACCTGATTTGATTTCTCTTGGTTGAAGGTTCACACTAAGGCCCCTTTAAGTCAATGCTTGGGAGCTGAAACAACTGCACAAGATGACATATGTGAAAATGGTAAATTTGCTTTTTATGCTGCAAACTTGGTTAACAAGGTTACAGAGTTTGTTTGGATAATCTGCGTGGTATTTCTATTTTCAAAACTTCCTTGACCTCGTGGGAAGTAATAATTCGCATGTTCCTCTCTGTCCAATACTCAACAATATAGAGTATGAGTAAAATAAAGTAAAGTCATGCTTTAACGTTGTAGTATAGAAATATTCAAGTAAGTTAGCTAAAGGGTTATATTATCACTTTACCAGACAGTTACATCTCAAATTTTAGGGAAGCAGTTCATCCATCCTGAACATCATATCCACATTGACTGAGACCATGACCATTTGAGCCTTATCCTTTTATCAATCTATTTTAACCTCACGTTACTTGATCAGGTGTAAACTTCTTAAGGTTGTGTTGAGTTGGTGTTATTTTAATCTTCTAGTGATGGACATTGATCATCCAATACTCAAAATGGCAAAAGTAGGAAGACTTTTTTATGTGTTGAATGTGATAGGAGCAGTCTCTGAGGCATGGATCTCAAATTTCTTTCAAAATCTTAAAATATAAATAGGTTATAAAATTCAAATTGATCTCTTAGAACTGAATTTTTTTTTTTTTTGAATAACATGCATCCAAACCACTTGATACTAATGCATTGCCTAAATATGCTTAGTTCATAAAATAGATTCCAAAATCATGAAAGATGTTCACATGGCTTTCCTTTTACTACAGTTCAAAGATGTTCACATGGTTTTCCTATTACTACAGTTCAACAACATAATCACAAAGGCATCTTTGTATAATGAGAGATTTCAATATGTACATAACTATTTTGTTTTCCTTTGTTCACTCTTAGAAACGGTAACACCATTATTTTTTCTCAAAAATAAATTTTACCTTCGACTAGACAATATTGTTGTCAATTATTTTATGTTCATTTCTCGTCATGTTCTTTCCAATCTGTTTCATTTGCTCACCGGTCTTTTCAAATTCTATCTTCATTTATGGCAAAAGCATCAATGTGTAAGGTGTTTGATATTGTTTATTGCAGTTTTGTCCACTGTTCTGAAAAAGCTAATTTGCAAGTGCAGATTTGAATAATTTCCGCAATTTCCCGATAGAAAATTCCCTGGGACGAATAGCAGATCATGATGCCTCAGCTACAGTGGTCTTGAATTATGTGAAGAAGCAGCAAGTACCGGATTTACATGACCATATTCCTTCAACTCACTGTTTCCTTTTTGGGACTGATTTTGTATCAGTCAATGCTTTTGGTGTAGTGTCAATAGCATCTGTTCCTAACCTTCCTTATACAAAAGATCCACCTTGTAAGAGGGTGACAACAAACAATACGGAGCTATTGAATAGTGTGAAACAAAATTCCTTTCCTTCCAGGACATCATGTGATGACAAAGGTGAGCTTGATGTGCAAACTAAAGCTAATTTAACGAATCCTGCAGAGCTAAGAGGTACAAACCATAATATCATTTTAAGTCCTAGGTTGTGCAATTCGGATGCTCAGAGGGATGAAACTCTGGATGAGGTCGATGGAATGGTTCTCCTAACACCAAGTCCAAAGAGAAATGATGTGAGTTCAGATGAACATGTTGTTGAAACACCTGCTAGTCCAAGAAAGGCATTTCCTGTCTCACTTCCTGATGAGTCTGCCAGAGATTATAAAGATATTGATATGAGCCCTCGGTTAACTAATTTGGTTGAGGAAGGTGTTGTTCCTGAATCTCCTCTAGCTGATAGTGGTGGTTGTCTTGAAAAGCACAAACTTTGCAAGTATGACAGCTTGGAGCAAGTAACTCATGGATCAATTTCAAACTGTCCTATAGAGTTGCAGGGTACTGAACTTCCTCCTTTCAACACACTACATTCTGCAAAGCAACGCAGTTGCGAAGTGAAGACCTTATCTTTTTCTCCAGTCCTTGCTTCACCTGCTTCTCGCAATGATCTTTTGTCAAAGCATGCAAAACCAGAGGACACAGAAAATATCAAGGCTTGCTCTAGCACTGGTGCAAAAGGATGCATGTCCGCTTCTATCAATAAGGAAATCCGTACTCCAGCTGCCAACGTGTATGTTTGTGCCAAGGCAAGAGAACACATCTCTGATTCTCCTGCCAATGAGGAAATTCACACTCCGCTAGTTAATCTTACTAACAACTGCAGTGCCGATTGGTACATGAGCTCTGGAGAAGCATCGAAAAGCATTGCGCAGGTTCCTAAGTTCAAAAGGCTTCGGAAAAATGTGGAGTCTAGTAAAAGGATTTCTTCCAAAACTACAAATGAGAACATCAATGGCCTTGCAGCAAACACAAGCAGATGTTGCGCTACTACAAGACCCAGTCGAATGAAACATATGCGAGGTAACCAGATCTATTAATTTTTTTATTTTTTTTCTTTCCTTTTTCTGGAGAGGTAAAAACAAGATCTAAACATCTTTTAATTTGTTTGACATCAATTGGATGTTACTGTTGTTTCAGCTAAGCGGAGGCTGGATACCCATATGTTCATTGAAGTGGAAGCCGAGTAAGATCACCAGCACTTTTGTCATTTCTGTGTGTCTAACTAGGGGTGTGTGCGATTTGGTTTTGTGGGGGAGGGATAATTTCCTAAATTAATGAACCGGTGAAATATTAATTGCCATGACTACTCTTATTATTTGTGCTCACTTGGATTCATTTTGCTCAGGGTATCTTCAGATGCAGAGGTATCTGATGATGAGGAGGAAGACAAGGAGAACAACTCATCTGATGATAGCTTTATAGATGATAGACTTAATCCTACATTAGCAAACACTCAAACAGAGGCTGCTGTAGTTGACATGATGGCAGTTTACAGGTAAAAAAATTTCCTTCCGTTTTGATATTCCCTTGTTACTCTTTCCTGAACTTTTGACATTGTCCTGCGAAATTGTGTGGGATGAATTTCAGAGCAGTTCACTTCTTCAAGTGAACCAACTCTTTCAAATAGAAAAAGCAAGGAGCACCCCTAGTAAACAAATACATCGAGAAGAAGAAAAAGTAGTTGGTAAGTAGACTTAGGAGGCCAACTATGGGAGTGCAAGATAGAAGAAGACCAAAATGTGGAATAATACTAGATAGGAAAATCTTGGCAAGGAATATCCCCACATGAAACGTCCCCCAGAATCGAAGTTGGTTGCCATCCTGCCAATCCTATAAAACACCGTGTATTTGTCATAATCAGCACCTTGAGCTTCTGGTTTTACATCTTTGTTCATTATTTTCTGCAAAGCTTCTTGATATGTGGTAACTAACCATTCTTTTTATAATAGACGATCTTTGCTCACTCAATCACCAATGGAGATACAATCAAGGTTTTCCACCAAATTCAGCCCTGGCGTTATGCCGTCATCTAGAACCAAATCAGATGAAACTGGAAGTTGTACTTCAGGAAAGATCAGTAATTCTCTCCAAACACCTCAAACAGGGTTACATTCTTCAAATCGATCCTTGGATGGGTGTTCCACGTCCTTCCAAAGGTCCACAAACGATGTCTCCCTAGCAACCTTGCATGGTGAAACAAGTGTGACAAAAGAACAAAAGTTTGAAAGCAGAAAGCGAAAGCTAAGTTATCATCAAGTTGGTTATGGTCCTGAAAGTAGCTTACAGCCGCAACGGCTTTTTCACTCTGATGAGGCAGGCCAACAACTCTTGCTGGGTCAGTCTGGAACTAATGGACTTGATGCAGATGTGTTTTCTGATGACCAGTTTTACGAGGATCTTGACCTTGACGCATTGGAAGCAGAAGCAACTAAACTTCTAGAAGCAAAACGATCAAAGGCTCAAAATCCTACAACACACGAAAAGTTTGACCTCTTGAGCTCTCCATCATTTGATCTCGGGTTATGATAGTTCCGTAATTTTTGGTTTCTTGATTCCATTCAAGATTGAAACACAAGACTTTCACTTCCCAGCTTCACAAATGCCATACATACTATGGAGGGACATTGTTGATATATTCAGTCCTATTTTTGTTCATGTACAGATATATTTATAAAATTGTGGGTTATTGTTTATAACCCCAGGCAGAAAAATATGTTATCTTGAAGCTAAGACAAGTCAGAGATGTATAAGCTGTATCTTCCAATGTATCGAAACTGTACAGAAAAATCTTATGAATGCAATTCAAACTTCACATTCTTTGCAATATAAGTGCTTATAATTTCCCATGTTAAGAGTTATAGACTGTTCAACAGGTTCACGACTAAGTTTTGATGGGATTCGGTACTCTCCGAGAGGGTGTTCCACTTTATTTTATAGTCAATATTCTCGGAGATTTTCGATTTTATTTTACTTTGTTATTATTTACTACTATTATGCTTTGTGTTTCTTGATTCTCCTTCTCAACAACTTAAAGGTATGTACTGTGCACAACACAAGCTTGTTTACTTTAAGGTCTAACTCTAAGCTACTCGGAGCAAAAACAACCTCCTAAAGTCATCCATATACCAACAACCAAAAATGATAACATCTATTTGGTGTGTTTTGCATTTGTCAAGACAATACAACCTATTTTCATCGTATCTTCCATCAAATACTCGAAGTATTTGTTGTGAAGCAAATTTTCATAACCCTATTTTGTAATATCTTTCTTAGTTTCTTTGATTCCAGAAAAAGATAAAAAGATCAACTCTTTTTATCTAGATCGGCTCTTTCTATCTATTGGATAAAAGTCATACAACATATATTCACAATTGACAAAAAAATTTCGAATAAAAATGCTAACGGTGATTGGTTGCAAATTTTTGTTGGAAGAAAACATGTATATGCTTGTATTCCACTTTGGTTCTTATGGCAAATTTTTGCGTGTTTGGACAGACCTTAAGGTCTTGAAGGGCAGTGAAAAGTTTCAGTGTAGTTAGTTTTCCTAGTGTTAATTCTTTCATTTTTCAAATGTTTTGATTCTGGTAAAGTCATAACGCACCCTCGAACAGATTGTAAATCATTTTTATATTGAATAAAGGTCTGGTATTAAAAAAAAGCAGCGACTGTTTGACACCACTATCCCTACTTTTCTCTCTAACAACACCACTTTTCCATCTCACACTAGTACCAACTTTTCGACATCACCAATATAAAATCGAAACTCTCAATTCTCCTCTTTCTCCTCTCACTCTTAATGGTTTCTCCTCAAAACAACAATGTTTGCTATTCTCCCACTGCTGTCAATGTTGTTGTTGCCGTCACTGCTCCCCTGCCCCCTTTTTTTTTTAATTTCCTTTTAGCTTCTCGCACGCGGTCAACAGTAGTGTTGATGATTTTGTGATTCAAACATATTTAAGGAACTCAAATTGTTTGTTTCCTTGATCAAAATCACAAGTCCTTCATAGAGCAAATACTTTTAAGACCATGTATGCTAATAAATAAGTTCTATAAACTTTTAGAATCGAAGCATCAAGTCGTTGTAGTATAGTGGTAAGTATTCCCGCCTGTCACGCGGGTGACCCGGGTTCGATCCCCGGCAACGGCGTCAGATTTTGTTTTTTCAAATTTCACCAAACCCTAAAGAGGCAAAATTTTCACAACACTTCAATCTTGATTTCATTGATGCTTGCTGGACAACTGACCTCTTTCTCTAATCACCATTTCCTGGGCAGGTTAAGGTAAGTTTCCAAGTTCTCATCTTTTTGTAAAGCTGTCATGAACCAATCAATTATCCTAAAAATCCGAGGTGTTCAAGAACGGAAGGTTAATTATATAATCGTGACAAAAACTTTCATTTTTATTTTTATTTTTAAATCAATTGAAATAAGTTTGAAGAAATGGGGCCTGCATTTCAGTTTGTTTATTGTGTGAATCTACTAAAAGTTCTGAACCTAACCCATCTGTCAATTGGGTTTTGGAAGAGTCCTCATCATAAAGTTTGGAAATTTCATTGGATTTGAGAGAAATAATTTAGTTTGGAATGGAAGAAAAAAAGATATGGAAACACACAAAGAAGTTATTTATGTTTGAAATATAAGTTTTTTATTTTTATTTATTTATTTTTTTTATTTTTTGTGTTGAAATGTGATGTATTGAAATAATTTTTGTTTAGTTATAATTGAATAACTTTTGTGTTTGTTTGTGTGTTAAGGATTGAAACGAGATAATTATCATAATGTTCACTTTTGTGTTGGCATTAATAGTCTTTTGGTGATCTTGATAGGCGCCGATCGACTACAGGTTATTGTTTTACATTGGCGATGGGTCCGGTTAGTTGGAAGTCTCAGTTATAGTCTACAGTTGCTTTGTCTACTACTGAAGCACAATACATGGCTTTATCAGAGGCGATGAAGGAAGCCATCTGGCTTCGAGGCTTGGTTAGTGATTTGGGTGTTACTCAGGATGATGTGAAGTGTTATGTGACAGTCAGAGTGCTATCCATTTGGCAAAGAACCAGGTTCATCATGCTCGAACGAAACACATTGATGTGCGGTATCATTTTCTGAGGGACGTCATTGAGGATGGCGAGGTTCTCTTGGAGAAGGTGGGTACTAAAGACAACCCAGCTGATATGTTGACAAAAGCAGTTCCAGGGATCAAGTTTGAGCATTGTCTCAACTTGATCAGGCTCTCTCAGTGTTGACGCCCCAATGGGGCAGGGCCCTTAGGGGCATGACGACGATTCTCGTGACCGAGAGATGGGTCTTGGCGGTATTTTATGCCAAGGTGGAGATGCTTATATGGTTGTTTGTGATGCTTGTGTGGTGGCCTGAAATTGTTCTCCAAGGTGGAGATTGTGAGACAATTACAAGGACTCAAACACAAGAGTCCTTGTGGGATTCAGAGTCCTTGTGAGATGGAGTGTTTGGTTCACAATTCATGTGAGACTCAATGTTCCTTTTCTTTTTCCAATTAAAGCAAGCATACAACAACTACTTGTATAAAAAGTAAATATAAGGCAGCTATGAAAATACACAACATAACAATCAGAGCACACAACGTGAAAACGCAGCAGCAACATCGCAGCAAATCGGCAGCAACATCGCAGAAACAACTCAGTGTCAGATTGGCTGCAAATACATCGCTGAAAGAAAGCAGCAGTGTAGTGTGAGTGCGGCGTGAAACGGGCTACGATAAGGGCGTGAAACAGGCTGCGATAAGAGCGTGATTTGGTGTGTGCGCAGCATGAAACAATAGCCAAATAGAAGGATTGGATTCGAGTGATTTTGGGTGTTCTTCATTTGCGATTTTCGTCAAACTTTTAGCGGTGTTGTTGGCTTGAGATTGGGTAATCTGAAAGATTGTTGCTTGACAACGTTGTAATTTTCAAGTAAGTGTTTTCATATAAATAAGAAAGTTATAGAGTCGTCGTCCATGGAGTAGGCAAAACCGAAGGTGTCATCTTTATTTTCTGCATATTGCTTGTTGTTTGCTATTACTTGCATAGTGTTTTAGCCATTCACTATCACCAACTAGATCTAGGACTTGTGTTGGGATTATTTGCATTAGCTAATATTTTCCCTTACAGCAATCAAGCAATACTGATACGCTGCAATTAATCTAACTTGAACCAGACTAGCTAGTGGTGTTGAACAACATGTTATTTACTCCTTCCTAATTGCTTATCTAGCTCTCATGGGACTAGTCCTAGTGCTCAATATCCACCCCATTAAAGAGCATTCTGGATGAGCTTTGAGCCATTTTTTGGAGCATGGAATCTTTGTAATTGATGAGAGAGGAGAGTTTTAATGGATTTTAATTTTTTTCAAAATAGGTACGTGGTCAGAAACATGAGATACCTCGGTAGCTAGTCTAGGAATTAAATGTAGAACGCGCGCGAGTCAAGTCTTGAAGAAAAACTACAAATTAAAATGTAGAATGCAAAGTCAAGTTTTGAAGAAAGCGATTGATGTATTCTAGCTGAAAGATCTTAATTTCTCTCTAGATGGTATTCCATGCAAGTTCTGAAAAGAAATATCTAAAACGCTTTTGTTTTTGTTTGGTTTCAAAGCAAAGTTTTATTATAACTTTATTTTGGTTTTGAAAATTACTAGTTAATATTAATTATTAGTGGACTCCCTAGTTAAAAGGAGGGATCAAGTTTTTCAAACATTAAATTTAGAATAGAAAAACCAGCCATTAAATTAGTTGACACCCCATTTAATTTTCTGTGACTAATACTAGTAGACCAAAAAGTTTTGATGGGTCATAATCTAAGATGAATCCCACAGACACGCATCATAGTAGAGCCCAATCTTAAATTTGTTAAAATAAGTTATGAACCTACGCATCATAGCGGACGCCTCTTCTCTTCTCACAGCGAAGGCAGAGGACGATCTGAGGCAGAGATCATCCACAGTGTCATCCACAATGATCATGGAAATCAATGATCAGACCATTTTTGCAATGATCAGATCGATCATCCACAATGATCAGATCAAATTGGATACCATTTTTGCAATGATGAGAAGAAGGATTCCACACTCTCAGATCTTGATCAGATCTCAGATCTTGATCAGATATCAGATCTTGGATATTTGATCAGATGAGATTTTTTTTTGGATGATGCTCTTAGGACCGAGACCGGCCCAAAATTCAGTTAACCGGTCAACTCGGTCCGGTTTCGGGCCTCATAAACACGGGCCCGAATTTCTCGGTCCGGTTTTCGGTTTTTACACTTTGGGCCGGTTACCCGTACTTGCCCAACCGTAGTTGAATGTTTGAAAATTATGTGAAAATTATGTCGATATTTATTTTTTGTTGGTTTTACAGTTATTCTCCATAGATGTTTAACCTATTTATTATAACTTCTATATTTTATGTAGCAATAAACTCTTCCATGGAAATAATGAGTCAAAATTTGAATTTAACAATTTTAAAAAATTTTCAATAGTTATAATCCAGGATTTTGAAGTTTCGTTAGAATTTCCCCTTTTTGTTTTGCTATTATTCTCCGTACCCATTTAACATTTTTAATTTTATATATTTTTATAGAAATAATGAAACTAAAACTGAAATTAGCAATTCTACAAAAAATTTATAGGCTATTATCCACAAATTTTTTAGGTTTTATTCGATTTTTCCTTTTTGTTGGTTTTGCTCTTATTCTCCGTACCCCTTTTAAACTTTTCATTATTCTTTATATGATTTTGCTAGAAATAACACTTCCATTGAAATGAGTAAAAAACTGAAGAGTAATTCTAGAGAGATTGGAGTGAGAGCACTGAGTAGTATCTGGGGAGGGTGTCCCAGCACATGAGTGCCAAGTTTACCCCTCCTCCTCTTCCTTCCTTGCAGTCCCACCGCCACCCTCATCCTTCCTCCTCTGTTTCTCAGGGCCGCTGCCACCCTCTCCTTCCTCCTCCTTTGTTTTGCAGCCTCGCCGCCACCCTCCCCTTTCCCCCCTCTTCTTCCTCCTCCTTCCTCACAACCCCACTGCCACCCTCCCCCAATTTCGCCCACCCATGTGTTCGCCTCCACCACCTCCACCCACCAATTCATCCATCTTCACGTACTTCTAAAAAATTCCATCCATGATTATGTTAATTAAAAAATTCCACAACCCGCACTCCATTCAATTTGAATTTGGTGGGTTTTGAAGTGGGTGGATTTTACTTAAATAAAAGTTGGTTGGGGGGGGGGGATTTTTCCTCAATTAAAGTTGGTGATAAGAAGAAGAAGTACAAAATAGATGAATGTTCAGCCTGATTGGGGGGAGGGCGATGGCGGTGGTGGTGGTTTAGTTCAATTCAAAGTGGAGGGGTGATGGTGGTATTGTATGGAATGGGTGATTAATTTTAGAGGTGGATTGGGGGCTTTTGGAAGTGGATGGAGGCACTGATTCCATGAGTATGGAGGAGTTGAAGTCTTGGAGTGGATGGCGGTGGGGTTGGGTGGGTTAAATTTAGATGAGGGGTGGGTTCGATGGGGTGCATGAGATGGATGAAGGTGGCTCTTGTAAAATGGCTCACTTCAAATGAGGTGGGTGGAAGAAAGAGGAGGAAGGATGAGGGTGGCGGCAAAGCTGCGAGGAAGGAGAAGGAGAAAGGGAAGGGTGGTGGTGGGGTTGCGATGAGGTAGAAGGAAGGGAAGGGTGGTGGCTGGGCTGTAAAACAGAGGAGGAAGAAAGAGGATGGGAGGAGGAAGGGGAAAAAGAGAGGGTAGAATTGGCACTACACCTTCCTAGGCACTACTAAGTGTTTTCTCCCTCCCAGGCTGAGTAGATTTGCTGAAAACTGAATATAGCGATTTTGCAAAATATTCAAAGTCTATCCATGATTTTTGATGTTTCGTTCAATTTTTCTTTTTTGTTCGTTTTGCAATGATTCTCTATATCCATTTATTATTTTAAATTTTTTGATGCTTTTGGGTGAAATAAACACTTTTGGGGAAAAAAATGAGTAAAACACTGAAACTAGCGATGTTACGAAAATTTCAAAGGTTATAATTTACGATTTTTTAGGTTTTATTCGATTTTTATCTTTTGTTGGTTTTGCTCTTATTCTCCATGGCAGTCTATTATTTTTCATGTTTTTGGTAGAAAGAAAGACTAAAAGGCTGAATCGATTATTTAATTTAACAATTTTGTAAATTTTTCAAAGGGTATAATCCACGATTTTAGATGTTTTGTGAGATTTTTTGGTTTTGCTCTTATTCTCCTTACCCATTTAACATGTTCATTATTCTTTTTATGTCTTTGGCAGAAATAAACACTTCAACGAAAATAATGAATCAAAAATTGAATTTAGCAATTTTGCAAAAAATTTCAAAGGCTATAATCCACAATTTTGGAGGTTTTGTTCGATTTTTTTGTTTATTTTATTTTGCTCTTATTTTCCATACTCATTTATTATTTTTGTTGCTCATATCATGTTTTCGGTAGAAATAAACACTTCCATGGAAAGAATGATACAAAAATTTAATTTAGCGATTTTGCAACTTTTTCAAAAGCTATAATCCACGATTTTGAGGTTTCGTTTGAATTTTTCTTTGTGTTGATTTAGCTCTTATTCTCCGTATGAATTTTTTTAATAGAAATAAAAGCTTCCATGAAATGAATGAGGCGAAAAATGAATATAGCGATTTTTCAAAAAATGCTCCACGAATTTGGGTTTTTTCTTGATATTTCCTTTTTGTTGTTTTTGGTATTATTCTCCATATCCGTTTTAACCTATTCATTATTCTTCATATGCATTTGATAGAAATTAAAAACTTTCATGGAGTCTGATGCAGTCGTTTTCTGCTCCTTGCTTTGACCTTGACTTGCAAACTTGCTGACCTGCACAAGGAACGCACATGAGCAACGGTCCACCGTTGTGGTGGCTGATGGCATTCTGATGCTAAAGTCAGACAAGGATCTGAAGGTGAAATGTTGTAAATAGGGAATTTGTAGCGTACCTTAGCTTACCAACCTCATGTCTTATTTATAGTGCATGAGTTCTGGTTCGACCAGGTCATCGATGACGTAGTTTAGGGAAGAAGATCTTCGTGTTGATCCTTCTTTAATTAGGGGTCATGTTATGGAGGAAAGTTTCCTTGTTAGCCATGTGCTTCTAGATACGCGGGAGATAGTTCTCGTTCCAAGAGTAGTCTATAGATAGAAGTCTCCATATGTGATACATATTCTGGAATCTGCTTCCTAGCTGGAAGCAAAGAGTTGTTGTGATTACCCGTTCGAAGCTGATCCTTGAGATACTTGCCTTGGCAGGATAGTTGTGAGACATGTGGGCTTAGCAGGTTGTGATAAATTGAGTCCGTCTGGTGAACTGCATTGGGCGGGCTTAGAACCGCTTGGGCCAGATCCATGTTGGGCTGTCGCCAGGGCATGTTATTCCTCGAGATCATCATAACACCTGTACGACGCAGAGTTGGGACCGTTTTGGTGTATCATTAGAGTCGAAAATTGAATTTAGCGGTTTTGAAAAATTTTCAGAGGCTACAATCTAGGATTTTGAAGGTTTTGTTTGATTTTCTTCTTATTCTCCATACCCATTTATTATTTTTGTTGTTCATTTCATCTTTAAAAATGCTAGGAAACTAGGTTTGACCAACCACGTTTTGCAATCAGGGTGACATGGCGTGATTTTGAACGAATGATGAAATTTCCAAAATATTTATGTGTATCCCGAGGTTGTAAAAAACTTCTATGATGGTGCCACATCATCCTGGTTTCAAAACCTAGTTCCCTAACCTCACTCTTTCATCTTTTTGATAGAAACAAACACTTCCATTAAAAAGAGCTTTCAAGAACTCATTAATAATCTTCAAGAAGTAAAGTGAGCCAACAAAAACTCAAAGATGCAAAAACAAGTACATTGACCATGCAATAACGACCAAAACAACTCGATAGACCCAAATGTATTGGATTCTGCAAGCCTAATAATCTCATTCACATCGGATCATGCGAAAGCGATACTTAGGATCGCAAGATCTACTGCGTTTGTTTGAAAATTGAAATGAGTCCGTTTTTCGCCCAAACGCAGCGGTCCCTGCAAGCCTAAGGATCTCATTCGCAGGATCCACTAAGTTTGGGCAAAATATCTTGGTCTAACATTTTGAATTAATATTTCTACTCGTTACATTCTTCCATAATAAGTTGCCTATGTAACTAAAGCAGAGCCGTTTTTAATGTTGGTAACTTGGTACAATTGACCCTTTATAGTGTTCAGTTAACCGAAGACTTCATTCGCACATTTTAATTTTTAATGTTGACAACCAGTTCATCAATGCGAGCGATAATAATTATTGCATATACTACACAGCTAAAATTGTTGTAGAGTTGCACATTATAGAATGAAAATCACTTCTAACCTTGCATTTTGTTGACTGATACATACATAGAGACCTAAATTTTGCTAATAGGCCATACTCTTAAAATCCCCTACACGTTAATTTGCTTCTTTGCATTCCTCACACATTAAATAAAATTTTTCAACAGTTGGATTATGGAGTCCTAGTTATAACATGTTTTAATTATGTTATTTTGTTGAAATCCTTTTTAATACAAAATTATTTTGGTAAAATATGAATTGCCGTCTGACAATTATGTACAGGAAGAGTAGCTTAGTAGTATAAACACACTTTCTAATCTGGTAGTGAACATGAAATCATGACGTAACTAGGAAGTATTTTTGGAAAGTTTTCAATTTCAAAGTTACAGTTTGTAAAGAAAATATTTGAGAATTGTATTATTGTTGTTTTGTTTATTGACTTAATACAAGCTTATATAAGCTAACTTCTACCTAACCTTGTGGAAACAAGAAACTTAAAACTTCACATACAAAATGGAGTCTTATTCTGACTTTCATATTCTAACTTTCATATTCTGATTTTACTTCTTTAACTATTCTGACTTTCCTATTCTAATTTTTGAATTTTTGTACTTTCATTCTTGTAGATGTCAATCAATCTTGGACTTGGGCTAGGCTATATTGAGTGCAAGCCCTACATATTCTAACATGCTCCCGCGAGCTGGACATGTAGACGCAGATGAAATTTGTAGCTTGGAGAAAATTTTGGAGTCTAATTTAGTGAAGAAATCATGATTGTCGAGTGAAGCTACTAATGGTTCGACTCGAGTCAGCATGATTGTCGAATTTTGAATAATTTTGGATAAAATTCTGAAAAAAAAAAATTCTGGATAATTTTGGAATGAAAAATCATGACTATTGAGTAAACGGCTAATAGTTCGACTTGAGTCAGCATGACTCCCCTTAAACGCGAAGGTTGAAAAAATTGCTCAACACAAATGTTGGTATTGATCAGCTTTGGTGCTGGGATTGCTCGCCATTGGTCCTGATATTTTTTTTCCTGTTGGTTGTTGTGATTGGTCGATTGAGTCAAGCTATTGCTTCCGTAGAATGCGTGGGCGATGACATCGAATTCGAAGCGAAGCTCGATTGTTGTTGATGCTGCTGCTGTTGTATTAGTTGCGATCTCCTGTGTGTGATTTTTTGTTGTTGTTGTTGTGGATTGCTTCTGAATTAACTCTTGTTGCTGATTATGGCATTGTTGAGACTATAACGATTATTATCCTCCCTTTCCCGCCTCTTGTGTCTACGATCAAAGTGCGTAGTTGTCAGAGGCGAAGAAGAGCTTGAATCCCCAAAGTTTTAGGTGACTAAAGAAAGTTGCTCTGATACCATGTATAAAAAATATTTGAGAATTGTATATTGTTATTTTGTTCCTTGACTAAATACAAGCTTATATAAGCTAACTTCTACCTAACCTTGTGAAAACAAGAAACTTAAAACTTTCTTTACAAAATAGAGTCTTATTCTAACTTTTGTATTCTAACATTACTATTCCGACTTTACTTCTTTAACTATTCTGACTTTCCTATTATAACTTTCATATTCTTGTATTGAAATCATTTTTGTATGGTTATAATTGGATAACTTTTGTGTGTTAAGGATTGAAATGAGATAATTATCATAATGTTCACTTTTGTGTTGGCATTAATAGAACTTCACTTGCTGAAAATGCATTGATATTTGAGGCAGGAGTTGAAAATTGCAGGTCTTTGCTTTGAGGGAAGCTGGGGGTTTCGCAGAAAATGCAACAGCATATGTGAGCTTAGAGCCATGTAACCACCACTATGGTAGGACTCCACCGTGCATGGAAGCATGAATCCGAGCCAAAGTGAAACAGGTGATTGTCGGTATGGTGGATCCAAATCCAGTTGTTGCTTCTAAGGGGAAAACCCTTTGTTACACTCAGGTACATTATGCATGTTATATGCAGATACTTGCTGTCTTCACATAAGCATTCAATAGTTATGCAAGTATTGGTGTTTACTTGAAAATCTTGACTAGGGTGCTTACCCTTGCAATATCACATACCACATACAAAAGATTTCACTTCGTATCTTGCAACAAAAGGGTGGATCCAAGTGGTATTTGAATGGCCATTTTGAGGATGAAAATTCTTCTAGTTAAAAGGAGGGACCAAGTTTTTCAAACATTAAATTTGAAATAGAAAAATTGGCCATTAAATTATTGAAGAATTTTCATATACAAAATGGCCATTCAAATTTCAAAACAAGAATTTTCAGACACCCCATTTAATTCTCTGTGACTAATACTAGTAGACCAAAAAGTTTTGATGGGTCATAATCTGAGATGAACCCCACAGACATGCATTTGATAGAAATTAAAAACTTTCATGGAGTCTGATGAAGTCGTTTTCTGCTCCCTTCTTTGACCTTGACTTGCAAACCTGCTGACCTGCACAAGGAACGCACGTGAGCCACGGACCACCGTTGTGGTGGCCGATGACATTCCGATGCTAAAGTTAGACAAGGATATGAAGGTGCAATGTTGTAAATAGGGAATTTGTAGCGTACCTTAGCTTACCAACCTCATGTCTTATTTATAGTGCAGGAGTTCTGGTTCGATCTGGTCATCGATGACGTAGTTTATTGAAGAATTTCTTCGTGTTGATCCTTCTTTAATTAAGGGTGTTGTGGAGAAAAGTTTCCTTGTTAGCCATGTGCTTCTAGATACACGGGAGATAGTTCTCGTTCCGAGAGCAGTCTATAGGTAGAAGTTTCCATATGTGATACATATCCTGGAATCTGCTTCCTAGCTGGAAGCAAAGAGTTGTTGTAATTACCCGTTCGAAGCTGATCCTCGAGATACTTGCCTTAGCAGGCTTACGGGTATTGAGGATAGTTGTGAGACACGTGGGCTTAGCAGGTTGTGAGAAATTGAGTCCGTCTGGTGGACTGCATTGGGCGAGCTTAAAACTGCTTGGGCCAGATTCGTGTTGGGCTGACACTAGGGCATGTTATTCATCGAGATCATCATAACACCTGTACGACGCAGAGTTGGGACCGTTTTGGTGTATCATTAGAGTCGAAAATTGAATTTAGTGATTTTGAAAAATTTTCAGAGGCAACAATCGACGATTTTGAAGGTTTTGTTTGATTTTCTTCTTATTCTCCATACCCATTTATTATTTTTGTTGTTCATTTCATCTTTAAAAATGCTATGAAACTAGGTTTCTGCAACCACGTTTTGCAATCAGGGTGACATGGCGCGATTTTGAACGAATGATGAAATTTCCAAAATATTTGTGTATCCCGAGGTTGTAAAAAACTTCTATAATGGTGCCACATCATCCTGGTTTAAAAACCTAGTTCCCTAGCCTTACTCTCATCTTTTAGATAGAAACAAACACTTCCACTAAAAAGAATGATTCAAAAATAGGAATTAGCAATTTTGCAAAACTTTCAAAAACTATAATCCATGATTTTGGATGTTTCCTATGATTTTTTTCGTTGTGTTGATTTTGTTCTTATTCTCCATACTGATTTTTTTTAAATAAAATAAACGCTTTCATGAAACGAAAGAATATAAATTTTTTCAAAAAATGCCCCACGAATTTGGGTTTTTTAGATATTTCATTTTTCGTTGCTTTTGGTATTGTTCTCCATATCCGTTTTAACCTTTTCATTATTCTTTATATGTGTTTGATAGAAATTTAAAACTTACATGGAAAGAATAAGTAAAAAAAAACTGAATTTAGCGATTAAAAGGAGGGACCAAGTTTTTCAAACATTAAATTTGGAATAGAAATATCAGCCATTAAATTATTGAAGAATTTTCATCCACAAAATGGCCATTCAAATTTCCAAACAAGAATTTTCAGACACCCCATTTAATTCTCTGTGAATAATACTAGTAGACCAACAAGTTTTGATGGGTCATAATCTGAGATGAACCCCACAGACACGCATCAAAGTAGAGCCCAATCTTAAATTTGTTGCTCTAACGTAAGACTATGTATAAGTATTTATATATGTATATAGTAGTTCTAAAAAAGTTATAAGCTAGCCAAAAAAGAAAGAGAAAAACAAGCACCCCCTAGCTACATTATGGCTGATCATGCTGGAATCTCTATGTATTCTGTTGTTATTCCCTGCTTGATTCTTCTTTTGTGCTGCACATGGATGAGGAAGAAGAAGAATAAGTTTCCCACACCACCAGGCCCAAGAGGCTTGCCGTTGTTGGGAATCATTCCTTTCATCGACGATGAATTGCACCGCTACTTCTCTAAGTTAACCAAGCTATATGGACCAATATTTCAGATCAAATTTGGTACTAAACCTTGTGTTGTGGTCAGTTCCCATGCCTTGGCCAAGGAAGTTCTGAAGGACAAGGACACTATCTTTGCAAACCGTGACCCTACAGTAGTAGGAGTTACACTCACTTATAATGCTTCAAACCTGATTGTAGCCCCATATGGGCCACACTGGCGCAAGCTTCGTATGATCTGTGTAAGGGAGATGCTAAATAAGAAAAATCTTGATGCATTTTATGCACTTCGCAGAAGAGAGGTTCTTCGAACTGTTGGATATATTTACTCCAAGGTTGATACACCAGTAAATATTGGTGAGCAGATGTTCGTGACTATGCTTAACTTGATATTAAGCATATTATGGGGTGGTAGGCTCAACAATGATGAGAAAGGAGTACAATGGGAAATCAGTTTCGACGAGTGGTTCTACAAGCAATGGAGTTGATGGGAAAAATCAATGTGTCTGATCTTTTTCCAATTCTTGCCAGGTTTGACATACAAGGGATGGATCGTGAAATGAGGCAAGTGGTGTTGTTTCTTGATCGTATATTTGATTCCATGATCGAGGGAAGAACCAAATTTTCTGATCACGGAGATCATAGTAAAGAAGAAAACAAGGATTTTCTACAAGTTCTTTTGCAACTTAAGGATGAAGACTCTGATCCCAAAGCACCAATCACCATGACAAACATAAAGGCTATATTACAGGTATGTATAGAGGATATGAATCAATACAATGATGCTTCTTGGATGAATGACGGATGACTACTGCTAATAATTTTGAATTTTTCTTTTCTAATATGTGTACATATATATACAGGATATTATTATAACAGGGACAGATACAACATCAACAACGGTAGAATGGGCGATGGCAGAGCTAATGAAGCATCCAGAAATCATGAAAAGGGTTCAAGAAGAAATTGAGAATGTGGTAGGCAGTAACACGTTGGTTGAGGAATCCCATATATCACAGTTCCATTATTTGGATGCTGTCATAAAAGAAACACTTCGATTACATCCGGTGGCACCCTTTCTGATCCCCCGGAGACCGAGTGAAACATGCACAGTGGGTGGATACCTGATTCCTAAAGGGACTCGAACAATAGTTCACGCATGGGCGCTACAAAGGGACCCTGAGCTTTGGGAGAGTCCTTTAGAGTTCAAACCTGAAAGATTTTTGGGTGAAAATAAAAAATTGGATTATAGTGGTACTGATTTTGCCTATCTTCCTTTTGGGTCTGGTAGGAGGATTTGTTCAGGAGTGACCTTAGCGGAAAGGATGGTACCATATGTACTAGCATCTCTTGTGCATTCGTTCGAGTGGGAATCCCCTGATGTTATTGATCTTACTGAGAAGGTTTCATTATCTTTGAAGAAGAAGACACCTCTCAATGCAATACCTAAACCAAGATTATCAGACCCAAGTCTCTATGTTTCGGTGTATTAATTCCAAGTAATATGACGATCAGAGATCTCCCTACAACATCTACATACAAGAATAGCCACATTAGGATCGATGGATATATGTTATGTGACGACCCGCCTCCCGCACTGTACAGATACTGTCCGCTTTGGGCTACCATCCGGCCCGCACGGCTTTAAAAGGCCTCTGTTCCTTTCTCCCCATTGTGGTATTGTGAGATGTTTCAGTGTTTCATCAAATTGCAGAAAAACAAAACAAAAACATACATGACAAGAAACCTGGATATCAAAGTTGCAATAGCAGCTCTTTGTATCTGATGTAGAAGGGCAATTAACTAAATATTCCACACTCATACCCACATAATGTGATCAGAAGAGAAAAGAAGAAAACTCATAGTAAAAGTGAAAGAACTGAAGAAACTCACAGAAAAAGGGAAAGAATGAAGAAAACTCACTAGTTCAATCTCTTCATCCATCTCCACAACATGTGGCCTCCCAAGCACATCTTTTTCAACAAGTCACAATACATTGCAATTTGCTTTGAAGTGACCCGAAGGTGCACCATTGACGGAGATATTGCAAGATGCAGGACGAGGATGGTGTGGATTCAATTGACCCATCCCAAATCTATATATCATGTCATAGAGATAACTCCAAGAAATGATATCTAAAGCTTTGTGACACCTCTAGTTGCTTTTCCAAAGGGATCCACCATGGGTGGCAATGTGAGATTGAGCAAACCACTCATAAAATCTACAAGCAAATAACCCCATTAAAGCATTTTGCTGAAAAATAAATCTCTTTATAAGTTTTCAGGTTAACTTCTATTGTTTCAACTTGTACTAGTTTATTCAACATTTTTAATCACAAATACTAGGAGATGGAATACTAAGAAATCCCCATCTTAAAATCAACAAACAAACAACCCAAGTCAAGAAAGAGCTCACGTTGAAAAGTAAGAAGACAGTAGATTTGTTACTGACATCTGATCCTCCCATTAGACCAACAAGCATAGAGGGAATCATGATTGTTGTTCCTAAAGCCAATATGTAGTGTTGAAATCCCAAAGTTATTGCTTCCCCTGTATAGACATGCATAGAGAATCTAATAATTTTTCTGTCTCCCTGTCCATTTTTGTGGTGGCTAGTGTGAACAACTTACCAAAACCCCAAACACATGAGATCCAAATGGTGAAGTTCCTTGCCCTATCTCCTTATGGGCATGGAATTTTGGCTCGGACTGCAAGAAGGAATTAGCAAGATGTCTAAATTTTACCTCGGTTATGATAGGCAAATATGATGTCAGTATGAAATATTCAGACCATGAAATTGAGTATATTATACTTTTCAAATCTAATGTAGCTCAGTTGCCTCCTCTTTCAGATACACAAATAAGTTGAATTGTAATAAAGCTAACTTATAGCTTAGTATTAGGATCATCTAGAATTAGCATTTTGTTAGATGCACGAGGGATCCAAATTCTCCCAAAAGAAACAGTTTCTCAGAGGTCATAATCACTGGACTATGGTTGATTGAAAACAAAATGGTAGGGTCATGAAGTAAAGTGTTCATAGAGCAGTGTCCTTGAGAAATTGAAAATGTATGTAGGCCTTGTAAATTTGTGATGCTCCCTTGAATACAAAGTTCCATATCGTGCCAATGTGCACCAATGTCATAACCAAAACAATCAACAAAGCCCCTCCAGAAATTGATTGGAATGCAATCACCGAAATGAGTCCGCTATCATCATTGACTAAACTTATTTCAAAAACAAGTTCTTTTTAAAGTAATTAGGGATTCACGCATGTTCCTTATGTAGCATCTATTTAGGAATGTAAATATATGATGATGCAAATCAACCTGACATATCATTTTATTTTCAGTTCTATGTGTGTGCCAGCAAACAAGAAAGAGAAGACACAAAAACACTCACCTGGACACTCAAAGAAATGATATTGAAAAACTTTTGCAAAGATTTAAAAGGACAAGCTCCATCAAGGGAAAGATCACTCACCCACAGCCGCAGCAAGCCTCACTCACGAAGCCAGCCAATCTCTCTCTCATCGATACCCCATCGCCAACGCTCGCCTGATCACAGCCATGCTCCTCGCAATCCAGCCAACGCCACAGACTATCACCATTAGCCCTTCGCAATCACACACAGTCCCATCGCCACCATTGAGAAGAAAACACAAGGAATGAAAGGAGAAGGAGAAAAAAAGGAAAAAGAAAAGAAAATAGGTTTTCTTCCCTTTTATAGGGTGAGTGGTTATTCGCTCCCACTGGACTTCTGAAAGTATCCACCTTCTAAACTCATCAAATAAAACCCTAATTTCGAAATTCACAATTAATTTAATGTAACCCTATTTTATTTAATTAAAAATAAAATAAATTGGTTTTATGAAATTGAGGGGTGTTACATTATACACACGTTAAATGGAATCTCGTCCCGAGATTCGGATGGTAAGAAAGTTAACTGAATTTCGAAAACTACTAGTTGTCAAACAAAGGAGATTTTGAAACACAATTTCAATTGAATTTTAGAAATATACATTATTTATTGTTATTGAAAAAGTAGGGGTGTTACATTATATACAACTTAAAAGGAATCTCGTCCCGAGATTCACGGAAAGTGTTAAGTGAACACTACGGAAATCAAAACCCGAAAAAAATAATACAAAATACTTTCACGCAAATATTGACATTATAAATAAGATTACTCGTGCACACACATGTCAATGAAGTCTCATCATGAGATTCACGAAGAAAACAAAACAAAACTAAAGCCTTCAAGGTGAGTTTACTTTTACAGTGAGTTTTCTTCATTCTTTCTCTTTTACTGTGAGTTTTCTTTCATAAATCTCTTTGATTCTATTGCGTTTGGGTTTGGTTTAGATTCAGATCCGATTTTCGTGAAGTGGGTATGTTTTGTGGGGTGAAATTGTTCAGAAAGGCAGAAACTTTACAATCTGGGTGTTGTTTATTTTTCTTAAATAGAGATGGGTTGTCTTCAGTTTAGTTTTCATGCTGGTTAAGATTCAAAGTTTGCTCCTTTGTGGTGTATAGGTTTACAATCTCCCTTTTATGCTTTCCCATTTGTAGGTTCTAATTTTCCTTTTATTTTGGTGTTGATTTTGGGTGGGTTGTGTGTAATGCACTTTCATCTTGTTGCTCTGCATGTGTGGTTTAGCTGATATCAAGTGTTAAAGCAGCAGTTTTGAATGTCGTTGTTCATTGTTTTCTGACTTACAGAGTTGGTTTGTCTTAAATTTTTGTTTTAAGCAAATTGGAAGTATAATTATGCTCACATTGGTTTAATGGGTTGCCTTTGCCATTATTCTATGGAATTCGATATAGCCAGGTTGAAATTTTTAGTTTGATATTTGATGCAATCCTTTTTCTGAGGTAGCTGTTCTCTCATGAGTTCTATTATGAAATGCTGCTTCAGTTATTATCTTATTGTCAAACATGTTATGTTGTCATGAACTTCTTTGTTTTGGGTTGCCTTTTGTTTTAATCTTTGAAGCAGGTTGCTGGGTGTATGCAACAACACTATGATGCACCTCACTATTATAAATTTGATATCTTTTTAATTAAAATGTGAATCTTTTTCATGGTACTCTAGATAAATGTAAGGTACCCTATCTCTTAAAAGAGTTGTGATCAGTATTTGGGTTTGTGGACGTGAGGTTGATTTTGTGCATGTAGTGACTTCAAAAACCATGTAGACAGATGGATGCAAATTCAGTTTAATTGTCTGTTACTGTCATGTGTTGGGTCTCAATTCTGCCTGATTTGTGGTTCTTAATAGTTAGAGGTAGATGGAGGCTGTTATAAAGTCATTTCTTTTCTTCACTTCAAATTGGGGAAAAGGGTTTCTAGGGTTGCTTTGAGGCGGTTCCAAGGGCTGATTCAGGTTCTTTTCTGGGCTAAATCAAAAGGTTTTTAGAGCTGATTCAGGTTCGTTTAGGCGTGTTTCAGAGCTGAACAAGTACCAAGAGGGGTTCCAACTAGAGTTTCCTTCCTCATGTTTACGCCTTTACGGTGGTGTGGGAGAGACTTGACCCTAAGAGGCAGGGAGATTGATGTGGAGTCTACTCTGTGGCATTGACCGGGAGAGTTCTATTCATATTTTATTTCATTGCAGTCGCCGGTTGGGTATACGAAGTGTGGATGCATCCTGGGGTTTATTTATTTAGGATTTATTGGGTAATGCAAGGTTGGATGTCTGACATCATCAATTGATGAATATAGCTTTGCTATGCAAGTGGTTGTTGAGGTATGGAACAGAGAGTATGGAAGATGCGAGATAAAAGCACAATTATGATTCTGTGGGTCAATTTGGGTTATAAGGTTTGTGTTGGCATATGATATATGCGGGTGGGAATTGAAAGCTTTATGGACAGATTTTTTAGGCTCTTTGCTATGTACTGTATGAATGGAGTATGTTGTCATAACTTGGTGTTAACATTAATGGGCAGCAAATGGGGTTATCTGCGAATGATCAAAAAAGGCGACATGATGGTACTAGTGGGAGTGGTGTTGGTTTTACTTGTTGTCTTTTGATGAGTAGAGTATATATTAAATAGTACCCTTTTTAGATAATCTGTTGGATTGTTTGATTGGTTGATTGGGTGGCTGGTTCATGTTGTTTCTTGAAAATAGAATATCCTCAATTTACAAAAATAGAAGGGGTTTTGCCTGTGAGAATGGGTTTGTTTTCTTTGTGCATTTGGTTCGTGTTTCTTTGCAAGGCTTGTGTTTGAATTCTGTGATGGGTATTTATGGTTTTGGAATGTGCAACATCGAATAGAGTATTTGTATTAGTGATGGGTTACGAAGGGTTGCCCTTGATATGAGTCAATACTTGATGAATCTATCGATGATCATAACTTTGTTGTTAGTCATTGGATAAACTTTGACTAATAGTCACAATGCAGTGTTCTTGCGTAATCAAGGACCTGTCAATCTTTTGTAAGTTTTGTTTGTGAACAAGTAATTTAGTACAAGAATAGGAGTGGGACAGAGAGGAGGATTACACCTTGTTTTTGACGCTAAAACTCTATTTTACTATTGTTATTAATTTATGATCAATATTATAGTGTAGGTCATTGTCATCATGTCGCAAGGTCATGGTAAGTGGTTAGACCTTCTAATGGCTACTACTAAAGTGTGGCTAGTTTTCTATTGTACCATTACTTCTTAGTAGGACTTGATTATGATGTGAGACAATCTCCTACATTTTGTCGAGTATTTGGGTATATTGAATGTCGTTTCTTATTAAGGCACTGTAAGCTAAGTTAGCTCACACCGAAATCAGTGTTTAAGAAAGGCTATTAGATATGGATTTGTTTGGCTTGGTTAAACTACAGTTAGTAGCTCCTAACTATGTTTTTCATATTCTAAGTTAATAGTGATGCTTGAGATGTGAATGGTTGGTGAATATTAATGCATTGTGATTAATGTGGAGATTGGTATTATCATGCATGTTGACTTGTTTATGCATTATAAAGATTTTGGATATTTGAATCAAGGAGTGGCTTGATTGCCATATTGTTACATAGCATGATTAATGAATATGCTATGTTTTCCCCAAAAATGTGGGTGGATAGATTGTGAATCAATTTACGAATGACAAATGGTCATTGTGGAAGAATTCCGAAATATGAAAAATAAATGATATTGGTAATCCTTGATTTCTGAAAATATAAACCACTTGGGCTTGTATCACTTAGAACTACCACATCTCTTTTGTTTATTTATTTCCCCTCTCTTACTAGAGAAACTAAATGACCTGCGGGTCGTCTTGCGGAGTTGGGGCACCCATTTCTTACTAGAGAAACTAAAATAACCTTCGGGTTAGTCTTGCGGAAATGTGGTGAGTTTGTATGCCTAAAATAGGCTTTGATATTTATCCGTCAAAAATGTGACGTGAGTTTATGCGCATTGATAGCCCAAGAGTGGCTTTTGGTACTCATATAGTTAGGGGTATCCGCGATGCATGCCTGTATGTGATGTCCCCACTTAGGCATGGATGACGGAGTAGTCCTCCTTTATATGAGAGAGGCATACGGGCATGTATGTTCGGCACGGAGGTGGTGCGAATGTGGTATCGTCTAAGTGATCAATCCGTTAAAAAGATGAACCTAATTCAAATAAAAAGAATAAATGACGTTGCATTGTTTCTAATTCTTTTTATGCAGGATGGCAAGTCTACTAAGATTTCTGCAGGTCCGACTTGCCATAGTCAACTCCTATAGGGTAAGTATAGGTAAATGCATATTTACATATTATGATGAAGATATGATTGCCTCGTTGAGGAACTAAATTCTTTGGACTGTGTTTTCTTGCATCACACCTTTGCCTCGTTGAGGAACTACCTATTGGTGTGATGGTTTGTTGTTTGTGTTTTGCTTGATGTTTATCACGTGCGATGTTATTGTTTTTGGGATGAAGATTTCTCACACCAGCTTTATTGCTGACCCAAGTGAGCTTTTGCTTCTTGGGTACATTCCTTTGGGAATGTAGCCGATTAGCTTTTCAGGTTTAGAGACTTTTGAGCAGCGTTACGGGAGTTCCGCTAGTGGGGCTAGCGACATCGGAATTTCCTGGTTAGAGTTTTGTTATAAACTTTAGTTGGTTCATATTTTCTACACTTTATTTGTTTTTGCTGCTAAATGTTTCTGTTGTTATTGAATTTCACGTCCCGGGTTTTGAGGAAACGGATAATCCTACGTGGATTTTAGGATTTTCGTTTTTCTCGAAAATCGGGGCGTGACATGTTACCTCATCCTCATGTACCTTAATAAGTCTCTATTTTAAAGTGAAGCATATTAATTAATTTGATCCTATGTATTGAACAAGAAGATAGAGTTGAAAGGTGTTTTTTTTTTTTTTTTTTTTTTTTTTTTTCAAATTAACCTCCAGTGGGGAGGGGCAACTATGGAATGCCAGACCTTGATTACTTATCAAAAAGATAACTTACAAAAAACTACGGGAGTACATTACGACCTTGCCCGTTTAAAAGCCAAAGCAAAAGCTAGAATCAAGGAAGAAAAACAAAACAAAACTAGAATCAGATAACTGAATTCAGCTCACTATCTGTGCCTAGCAGCCCTAACAAATCCAGCAGGATCTCATTTATTGAACACGCAACACACGCGCGGATCTGCGACCCAAACAAAACCCCGGATAGGCCAAAACCAAATCTCCAATCAACGCCGCGACAGATGAGCGATCAGAATAGCAGCATAAGCAAAGATCAGCAGCATCTGTTGCAGCAAGCAAACCCGCGCAACAGCACCAGCAGCAAATCATCAGCAGCAGCCACGCAACAGCTCCGCGCAACAGCATCTGCAGCAGCAGCAGGGAAAGCAGCATCAGCTCCACACAACAGCAGCAGCAGCGTCAGCTCCACACAACAGCAGCAGCAGCGTCAGCTCCACACAAAGCAGCAACGCAATATCAGCAGCAGCAGGAATCACGACGCCATCCGCAACATAGTCTGAGTCGCAATATCATCGCAACATCCATGGCGCATCAGCACCCAGCATGCCAAGCCTCGGCCTGCCAAAACCTCCCATACGAGTCCGCAGCGACCGCGTACAGCACAACCAAATAGCAACAGGGGTTCTTCTGTACCCCAGCAGCGTGCCCTGCAATCCGTTTGATCCTGAATTCTCCTTTGCCCAATAAGGCGAGGCCTAGTCTTCCCCATTGCGTATGTAAGCCGTATGATTACGGTCAAGCTGTATTAAACCTGCCACTCGCCTAGGAAGATCATGAGCAGGAAAAAAAACCGTCTTATGCTCTCGTTGAGCTCTAGTTGCTAATGCGTCCGCCACCGCATTGGCCTCTCTATAAATATGAGAGCAATTGATCGTCAATTGCGCCTCCAACTGCTTGATTTCTTTTAAAATATTCTCCAAATGCCACGGAATTTTGAAATTACCATTAAACCATCCACAAACAATTTTCGAGTCCGTCTGAACAAGCACCTGCTTAAAACCCAATGAAAGACAGAGACGGAGACCCTCGGCTAGAGCCATAATTTCCGCTGTATTATTAGAGTCTGCACCAAAAAAATTTGCTTCCCAACAACACCGACACCCCTAGAGTCTCTTATTATCACACCTCCAGCAGCCATGTTCTTACAGGAAGACCCATCTACATTGAGAGCAACAAAATCTGGCGGAGGGGGATGCCAATAGACAATTCTACTAAGCTTCCTCAAAACTGGAATCACTTGTATCCCCAAAGCCCTTAAAGGAGCCTTATGCCAACTGACTCTCTTTGGGGTTATAAAGTTATTAGCTATTAGCAAATTATGCCGAATATTCAGAATCACAAAGGCATGATTAGGGACAACATTATCATATACACATTTGCATCGTTGTTTCCAAATTTCCCATAAAATGAACATAGGAGTGAGAAGTGATAGCACACCTGCTTGAGTACTCATTTTTGCACGCCTGAACCAAATGATAAGGGTCGTGGAAATTTCAGCCGGTTTTCTGATATGCACATCAAAGATCAACTCAAAATGGCGCCAAACCTGCATCGCCAGTTCTCCATCCAAAAACAAGTGATTAAGGGATTTTCTTTGTGGCCTGGTGCAACATCGACATCTAGAGGCCAGACTGAAACCGCATCTGTATAACTCCCCATCCACTGGAACCCCTCTATGGAGTAGTTTCCACACCAAAACTGAAATTCTAGAAGGGATAATGTCATTCCAAATCAATTTATAAAGGTTATTGACCGTCCCTTTCCTCCGAAGCAAGTCATAAGCTGACTGAAAAGAAAAAGACCCATTTTGATTCGGAACCCAAATACATTCATCCTCCTGAAATTCTTGGCCATGTAATCTATCAGCAAAAAGTCTTCTAGCTAGATTTCTGAGCTCTGGGTTAACCAATTTAAAATTGGATGAAATCACCTCATGTATCGAAGGCCACCAACCTTGATCAATCAAGGCCGCCGGTCTGCTGAAAGATGCAACCGTATTCCAATTTTCCTCAAAAAAACTGATATTGCCCTGACCAACGCGCCAAAGTGAATTGCTCAAAATAATAGACTTGCCAAGCATGACTTCTTTGAAAAAGGGGGAAGACCAATTTTTCACCAACTGACTATTCAATGCCGCCCCATGCAACCAGTATTTACTTCTCATGAAAATAGCCCAAAGAGAATCCCCTGTGAGAAGGCGCCAAAGTGCCTTAAGGCGGAAGGCTCTCATCACCACCAGTAGATCTCTCACACCCAGACCCTTTTCGTCCTGAGGAAAACAAATAGTAGACCACGAGACCCATTTTTTCTTCAGTTTTCCTTCACAATCACCCCAGAAAAAATCAGCCAACAAACTATTAATCCGAGATACAACTTTCATAGGAACACACATGGTACTGAGAATATAAATTGGAATCGAGCTAAGAACATGTTTAATCAAAATTAAACGGCCTCTCGGAGATAGCAATTTCGCCTTCCATCCCTGAATCCGCGATTGAATTTTGGAAATTAAATCCTCGAAATAAGCAATTTTGACTCTTCCCTGAAAAACTGGCCCTCCCAAGTATTTCAACGGAGCAGCTCGGAACAAGAAACCTGTGTAGGTTTTGAATCCTACAATTTTCTCTGCATCTGCCCTGTCATCCACCATAAAAGAGCTTTTGCTCGAATTTATTTTCTGTCCCGAAGACTGGCAATAGCTGTTTAAAAAGTCCACACATCCCAGAATAGAAGACTTTCTGCCATTTAAGAAAATGATAGTATCATCTGCATAGAGGAGATGTGAGATAGGACTACATGCCCTGGGGGTGTAGAAATAACCAATTTTACCTCGAGCAAAAGCCTCAGTAAGACCCCTACTCAGAACTTCGGAGGCAATAATAAATAAAAATGGAGACAGAGGGTCACCTTGCCTTAAACCCCTGGTAGATCTAAAAAATCCTTTGTAGACTCCTTGAAGCAACACAGAAAAGCCACAGGAAGCGATACAGTTGGAGATAATATGGCAAAATCTACCATTAAAGCCAAATTTGTAAGCACCGCCAACAAAAAGTTCCATTCCAGTCTGTCATAGGCTTTTTCCATGTCAATTTTCAAAACCACATTACCGCCCGAAAACCTTCCGATTAATGTCCCTAATCAATTCCTGTGCAAGGCCAATATTCTCACCAATAAATCTTCCTTTAACAAATGCCCCCTGCTCCGGAGAGATAAGGACAGGCAAAAGATCTGCCAATCTAGTACTAAGGATTTTACTGAAGATCTTATAAATCACGTTGCATAAACTAATAGGGCGAAAATCAGAAAAGGAACCTGGATTCTCAGTTTTAGGAATCAAAGCCAAGAAGTTAGCCGAGAACGAAGCCGGCATCGCTTCCCCTCAAAGAACTGAATAGCGGCCTCCCATATATCAATGCTCAGAATCTCCCAACAAGTCTGAAAAAAACCAGCAGTAAATCCATCCGGACCCGGGGCACTATTCTTAGGGATGTCAAAAACAGCCGTTTTAACTTCCTCCAGAGAAGGACGTTTGACCAGGATGTCACAATGCCCGAAATTCACCAGTCTCGGGATACAAGTCGACAACTTTGCATCTAACATACATGAACCTTGGGAAGACAGCAAATTGGCAAAAAAATCTGTGGCATTAACAAGAATCTCACCAGGGTCCGAAATCGTCCTGCCGCAAGGTAAATTAATCTGAGTAATAGCCCGCCGTTTTTGTTTAGACTTAGTCGAGGCGAAAAAATTTTTGGTGCAGGCATCCCCCTCCTTAAACTCTTTTTCACCGAATTTTTGAATCCAATAAAGCTCCTCCTGTTTGAGAGCTAATCTGTACTCAGTCTGACAGCGATTTAAATTGCAACAAGCATTAGTGTCCCAGTTGGCATCAACATTAAAACCGTTATTACTACCACCAGCAAAGCCTGCCAACAAAATAGTTTCCCATTGTTGCATTTCATCCTCAAGAGCGCGGATCCTGCTAAACACATTCCCAAATACCATCTGGTTCCACTGGATGAGAGCGCGACGGATCAATTTAAGTTTAGCAGCCACTCTATCCAGGGGTCTGGGAAAGGCCATATCTGTCAACCAGACTCCCTTAATCAGATCAAGAAATTCCGGGTGTGTAGTCCACATATCCAAGAATCGAAACGGTGCAAAACCAATCCTAGGTTGAGAGGGCATGGATGCCAGCATAGGGGAATGATCAGAAAATGTACGGCTAAGATGTTCAACTTTAGGATTATCCAAAACTGTCAGCCAAGCCGAATTAACAAAAATACGGTCCAGTCTAGCCCAAATGCGCTCGCGGCCACGCCTATTATTGCACCAAGTAAGACGAGGACCCGAATAACCACAATCAATTAATCCACATATTTCAGTACAATCGGAGAAATGAGCCATACTAGCCAGGGAGGGTGCAATTCCTCCAACTTTCTCCCCCGAGTGAAGATAAGTATTGAAATCCCCACCAACCATCCAAGGGGAATCGTTGTGAGCCGCAAATGTAACCATATTGGACCATAAATCTTTTCTTTCATCCACAGAGCATTTAGCATAAACAAAAGAAATTAAGAAAACTCTCGAAGAAGAATCTGTTACCTGACAGTGAATAATCTGGTCCGACATGTCCACCACTGAGAGAGCAAGAGACGAATCCCACAGAATCCAAATCTTGCCTCCAACCCTGTCATTAGATGCAAAACCGCCCAGTTTAACTTTGTTCCCAATCTCCATGTATCTACTAGCATCAATCATAGGCTCCGCAATCATAAGAATTCTGACATTGTGGTCCCGAACCAACTTTTGTAACCTCCTTCTCGTGGCCCTATTTCCAACGCCGCGAGCATTCCAAAACATAAAGTTTTCAATCATCTTAAACACGGGAGGAAGACAAACCCTTCTTCGTCTTACGACGAGTGCCCGAAGGAACCGTAGTTTTGACGTTTTTCAGTCGCTCCGCATCCGAAAGTGCTCCCAATGCTAAGTCCTTGATAGCTTGTGTGCCCGGCCCAATGTCCGAATCCGACTCCGCCGCATCACTATCAGTGGCGCTTTCAAGTGTATTGACATTCATTTTTTTTTCTTTTTCCGTAATGAAACACCCACCTTCACCAATTTGCGAAGTTCAGCCGGCAACCCGCGAGCATCCTGCAGTCCAGCTGGACGTCCTGCTGCTCTGTTTCAGTGTCTGCTGCCTGGGACGCAGCAATTGGAACCTGAACATCAGCCTGTGGATCCTGTGTGACAGCAGCACTTGACAACAACAAACCATTTGGAGGAGCGAGCACACTGTTTCCTGGTACCCTGCCGGGAGAAGGAGCTGCAGCAGACCCTGTCATCGCCGCTGCTGAACAAAACAGGACACAAGACTCCCTGTTTCTGTGCTATAATCTGTCTGAGACAGCCCAGTTTGCTCGGACCGGGGCATCGTATCCTGAATACGGGGCCTCATTTCCTGAACTTGGGGCACTGGCGAACCTGGCTGGGACAGATCAAAATGCGCAGACATCCTTCCACTGAAAATTCAACCTGTTTACTCCCTGTCACGAGCTGCCCAACTTTAAATTCGCTAACAATTTGCGAAACCGCGGTATGATTAGGAAGGGTACACAATGATGCCGGATTGACATCATTATCATTTGGATCCGGGATTGGTGGGTTACCAAGAACTTGGTCAATCTCTGAAATTGTATACCCCACCTCTAGTAGACATTCCTCCGTTGAGTCGGACTTGACCCCTGTTTGAGCAAGCTCAATCTCCTTACCCGCTGATTGAAGTACCGTAGGAACGACCTCCTCGTCCTCAGTATTCTCCATTAGAGCCTCAAAAGTGTTTGACAAAACCACCTTTACTTGGTCAATTGCCCCCGGCTTGTTGTTCACGACTCCCTCCGGAATCTCTTCGCCTTTGCTATTTTTTGTTCCACTCACAACCGCTTCCGGATTTGCAGATATTTCTTTTCGAAGCACGGGAACATAATGTTGTCTGATAGTATTATTTTCTGCCTGTGATTTGACGACCCTTCTCAGTCCTTACCAATGCCCGGAGCGCGGCCCCCGGCCTTAATGCCTAGCTTCTTGCGACAATCACTCTCCCTGATGCCCAATCAAAGAACAAAAATCACAATATTTGAAACCTGGGTATTCAATCTTTTGCCAAAAACCTCTATTATTGGCTCTATCAATCCATACCCTATTTGGTAATTTATCGGCCAAAGTCATCTCCACGCACACGCAGCATAGCCGGGCGTGATAAACATCTAGTATGGTCGTCCATTCGCAAAACTCACCAAAAGAATTGACAATTGCTTTTAAAATAGGAGGATGAAAAAGATGTAAAGGTAAGTTAGGCAACTCTACCCATAATGGCACCGAAATCGGGTCCTCCTTCAGA